>JAUNZM010001239.1:0-40432 GCA_033459285.1 Clamator glandarius
TAGAAGGGTCCTGGGGAGCGCTAGAAGGGTCTGGGGGCTTTTAGAAGGGTCCTGGGTGGCGCTAGAAGTGTCTGGGGACTTTTAGAAGGGTCCTGGGGAGCGCTAGAAGGGTCTGGGGGCTTGTAGAAGGGTCCTGGGGGGCTCTAGAAGGGTCTGGGTGCTTTTAGAAGGGTCCTAAGGGGCTCTAGAAGCGTCTGGGGAATTTTAGAAGGGTCCTGGGTAGCTCTAGAAGGGTCTGGGGGCTTTCAGAAGGGTCCTGGGGGGCTGTAGAAGGGTCTGGAGTCTTTTAGAAGGGTCCTGGGGGGCTCTAGAAGGGTCTGGGGGCATTCAGAAGGGTCCTGGCAGCCTCTAGAAGGGACTGGAGGCTTTTAGAAGAGTCCTGGGGTGCTCTAGATGGGTCTGGGGGCATTTAGAAGCGTCCTGGGGGGCTCTGGAAGGGTCTGGGGGAGTTTAGAATGGTCCTGGGGAGCTCTAGAAAGGTCTGGGTGCTTTTAGAAGGGTCCTGGTAGACTCTAGAAGGGTCTGAGTGCTATTAGAAGGGTCCTGCGGGTCTCTAGAAGGGTCTGGGGGCTTTTAGAAGGTTCCTGGGGGGCTCTAGAAGGGTTGAGGTCTTTTAGAATTGTCCTGGGGGCATCTTGAAGGCTCTGGGGTATTTTAGAAGGGTCCTGGGGGCCTCTAGAAGTGTCTGAGGGATTTTAAAAGGGTCCTGGGAGGCTCTAGAAGGGTCTGGTTACTTTTAGAAGTGTCCGTGGAGGCTCTAGAAGGGTCTGGGGCCTTTTAGAAGGGTCCTGGGGGGCTCTAGAAGGGTCTGGGTGCTATTAGAAGGATCCGGGGAGGGTCTAGAAGGCTCTGGGGGCTTTTAGAAGGGTCCTTGGGGGCTCTAGAAGGGTCTGGGGACCATTAGAGGAGCCCTGGCGTCCTCTAGAAGGGTCTGGGGGATTTTAGAAGGGTCCTGGGGAGCTCTAGAAGGGTCTGGAGTCTTTTAGAAGGGTCCTGGGCGAATATAGAAGGGTCTGGGGGCTTTTAGAAGGGTCCTGCGGGTCTCTAGAAGGGTCTGGGTGCTTTTAGAAGGGTCCTGGAGGAATCTAGAAGGGTCTAGGGTCTTTGAGAATGGTCCTAGGGGGCTCTAGAAGGGTCTGGGTGCTTTTAGAAGTGTCCTGGGGGGCTCTAGAAGGGTCTGGGGGCTTTTAGAAGGGTCCTGGGAGACTCTGGAAAGGTCTGAGGGCTTCTAGAAGGGTCCTGTAGGGTCTATAGGAGGGTATGGGTGCTTTTAGAAGGGTCCTGTGGGGCTCTAGAAGGGTCTGGGGACATTTAGAAAGGTCCTGGGGGGCTCTAGAAGGGTCTGGGTGCTTTTAGAAGGGTCCTGGGAGGATCTAGAAGGGTCTGGTTGGCTTTTAGAAGGGTCCTTGGGGGGCTATAGAAGGGTCTGGGGACCATTAGAGGGGCACTGGGGTCCTCTAGAAGGGTCTGGGAGATTTTAGAAGGGTCCTGGGGAGCTCTAGAATTGTCTGGGGGGCTTTTAGAAGGGTCCTGGAAGGCTCTAGAATGGTCTGGGGGTCTTTTTAGAAGGGTCCTGCGTGTCTCTAGAAGGGTCTGGAGGCTTTTAGAAGGGTCCTTGGGGGCTCTAGAATGATCTGGGGGACCATTAGAGGAGCCCTGGGGGCCTCTAGAAGGGTCTCGGGGAGTTTAGAAGGGTCCTGGGCAGCTCTAGAAGGGTCTGGGGGCTTTTTGAAGGGTCCTGGTTAGACTCTAGAAGGGTGTGGGTGGCATTTAAAAGGGTCCTGCGGGTCTCTAGAAGGGTCTGGGTGCTTTTAGAAGGGTCCTGGGGGGCCTCTAGAAGGGTCTGGGGTCTTTTAGAAGGGTCCTGGGGTCCTCTAGAAGTGTCTGCGGCCTTTTAGAAGGGTCCTGGGAGGTTCTAGAATGGTCTGGGCGCTTTTAGAAGGATTCGGGGTGGGGTCTAGAAATGGTCTGGGGGCTGTTAGAAGTGTCCTGGGGGGCTCTAGAAGGGTCTGGGTGCTTTTAGAAGGGTCCTGGGGGGGTCTAGAAGTGTCTGGGGACTTTTAGAAGGGTCCTGGGGAGCGCTAGAAGGGTCTGGGGGCTTTTAGAAGGGTCCTGGGTGGCGCTAGAAGTGTCTGGGGACTTTTAGAAGGGTCCTGGGGAGCGCTAGAAGGGTCTGGGGGCTTGTAGAAGGGTCCTGGGGGGCTCTAGAAGGGTCTGGGTGCTTTTAGAAGGGTCCTAAGGGGCTCTAGAAACGTCTGGGGAATTTTAGAAGGGTCCTGGGTAGCTCTAGAAGGGTCTGGGGGCTTTTAGAAGGGTCCTGGAAGGCTCTAGAATGGTCCTGGGGTCTTTTTAGAAGGGTCCTTGCGTGTCTCTAGAAGGGTCTGGAGGGTTTTAGAAGGGGTCCTTGGGGGGCTCTAGAATGATCTGGGGACCATTAGAGGAGCCCTGGGGGGCCTCTAGAAGGGTCTCGGGGAGTTTAGAAGGGTCCTGGGCAGCTCTAGAAGGGTCTGGGGGCTTTTTGAAGGGTCCTGGTAGACTCTAGAAGGGTGTGTGGTGCATTTAAAAGGGTCCTGCGGGTCTCTAGAAGGGTCTGGGTGCTTTTAGAAGGGTCCTGGGAGGATCTAGAAGGGTCTGGTTGCTTTTAGAATGGCCCTGGGAGGCTCTAGAAGGGTGTGGGGGGCTTTTTGAAGGGTACAGGGGGCCTCTAGAAAGGTCTGGGTGCTGTTTTAGAAGGGTCCTGCGTGGCTCTAGAAGGGTCTGGGGTCTATTAGAAGGATCCGGGGGAGGGTCTAGAAGGCTCTGGGACCTTTTAGAAGGGTCCTTGGGGGCTCTTGAAGGGTCTGGGGACCATTAGAGAAGCCCTGGTGGCCTCTAGAAGGGTCTGGGGGATTTTAGAAGGGTCCTGGGGATCTCTAGAAGTGTCTGGGGGCTTTTAGAAGGGTCCTGGGAGAATCTAGAAGGGTCTGGGTGCTTTTAGAAGGGTCCTGCGGGTCTCTAGAAGGGTCTGGGGGCTTTTAGAAGGGTCCTGGGGGGATCTAGAATGGTCTGGGTGCTCTTAGAAGGGTCCTGGGGGCCTCTAGAAATGTCTGCGGGATATTAGAAGGGTCCTGGGAGGCTCTAGAAGGGTCTGGGTGTTTTAGAAGGATTCGGGGAGGGTCTAGAAGGGTCTGGGGGCTTTTAGAAGGGTCCTGTGGTGATCTAGAAGCGTCTGGGTTCTTTTAGAAGGGTCCTGGGGGGCTCTAGAAGGGTCTGGGTGCTTTTAGAAGGGTCCTGGGGGTCTTTAGAAGGGTCTGGGGGCTTTTAGAATGGTCCTGCGGGGCTCTAGAATGCTCTGGGGGCTTTTAGAAGAGTCCTGGGTAGCTTTAGAAGAGTGTGAGTGCTTTTAGAAGGGTCCTGGGGGCATCTAGATGGCTCTGGGGACTTTTAGAAGGGTCCTGGGGGCCTCTAGATGGGTCTGAGGATTTTTAGAAGGGTCCTGGGAGGCTCTAGAAGTGTCTGGGTGATTTTAGAAGGGCCCTGGGTGGCTCTAGAATGGTCTGGTTGCTTTTAGAAGGGTCCTGGTGGGCGCTAGAAGGGTCTGGGTGCTTTTAGAAATGTCCTGGGTGGCTCTAGAATGGTCTGGGGGCATTTAGAAGTGTCCCGGGGGGCTCTAGAAGGGTCTGGGGGCTTTTAGAAGGATCTTGGGGGCCTCTAGAAGGGTCTGGGAGCTTTTAGAAGGGTTCTGGGTGGCTCTAGAATGGTCTGGGGGCTTTTAGAAGCGTCCTGGGGGGCTCTAGAAGGGTGTGGTTGCTTTTAGAAGGGTCCTGGGGGCATCTACAAGGCTCTGGGGGCTTTCAGAAGGGTCCTGGGGGCTTCTAGAAGGGTCTGAAGGATTTTAGAAGGGTCCTGGGAGGCTGTAGAAGGGTCTGGGTGCTTTTTGAATGATCCGGGGAGGGTGTAGAAGGGTCTGGGTTCTTTTAGAAGGGTCCTGGGGTGCTCTAGAAGGGTCTGGGTGCTTTCAGAAGGGTCCTGTGTGGCTGTAGAAGGGTCTGGGGGCTTTTAGATGGGTCCTGGGGGGCTCTAGAAGGGTCCGGGGGCTTTTAGAAGGGTCCGTAGAGGCTCTAGAAGGGTTCGGAGGTCTTGTAGAAGGGTCCTGGGGGGCTCTATAAGGGTCTGGGTGCTATTAAAAGGATCCAGGGAGGGTCTAGAAGGCTCTGGGGGCTTTTAGAAGGATCCTTGGGGGCTCTAGATGGGTCTGGGGAACATTAGAGGGGCACTGGGGTCCTCTAGAAGGGTCTGGGGGATTTTAGAAGGGTCCTGGGGAGCTCTAGAATTGTCTGGGGGCTTTTAGAATGGTCCTGGGAGGCTCTAGAAGGGTCTGGGGGCTTTTAGAAGGGTCCTGCGTGTCTCTAGAAGGGTCTGAGTGCTTTTAGAATGATTCGGGGAGGGTCTAGAATGGTCTGGGGGCTTTTAGAAGGGTCCTGGGGAGCTCTAGAATTTTCTGGGGGCTTTTAGAATGGTCCTGGGAGGCTCTAGAAGGGTCTGGGGGCTTTTAGAAGGGTCCTGCGTGTCTCTAGAAGGGTCTGAGTGCATTTAGAATGATTCGGGGAGGGTCTAGAATGGTCTGGGGGCTTTTAGAAGGGTCCTGGGGAGCTCTAGATGGGTCTGGGGGCTTTTAGAAGGGTCCTGGGGGGCGCTAGAAATGTCTGGGTGCATTTAGTAGGGTCCTGGGGAGCTCTAGAAGGGTCTGGAGGCTTTTAGAAGGGTCCTGGGGGGTCTAGAAGGGTCTGGGGGCATTCAGAAGGGTCCTGGGGGCCACTAGAAGGGTCTGGAGGGTTTTGGAAAGAGTCCTGGTGGGCTCTAGATGGGTCTGGGTGCTTTTAGAATGATTCGGGGATGGTCTAGAAGGGTCTGGGTGCTTTCAGAAGGGTCCTGGGTGCATCTAGAAGGGTCTGGGTGCTTTTAGAAGGGACCTGGGGGGCTCTAGAAGGGTCTGGGGACCATTAGAGGGGCCCTGGGGGCCTCTAGAAGGGTCTGGGGGATTTTAGAAGGGTTCTGGGGAGCTCTAGAAGTGTCTGGAGGCTTTTAGAAGGGTCCTGGGGGGCTCTAGAAGGGTGTTAGGGCTTTTAGAAGCGTCCTGGGGGCATCTAGAAGGCTCTGGGGGCTATTAGAAGGGTCCTGGTGGGCTCTAGAAGGGTCTGGGGGCTTTTAGAATGGTCTTGGGGGGCTCTAGAGGGGTCTGGGTCTTTTAGAAGGGTCCTGGTGGGCTCTAGAAGGATCTGGGGACAGTTAGGAGGGTCCTGAGGGGATGTTGAATGGTCTGAGTGCTTTTAGATGGGTCCTGTAGGGCTAAAAAAGGTTCCTAACCCTATCCCTAACCCTAACTCTTACTCTAACCCTAACTCTAACACAAACCCAAACCCTAACCCTAACCCTAACCCTAACCCTAACCCTAACCCTAACCCTAACCACAACCCTAACTCTAACCACAACCCTAACCCTAACCCTAACCCTAACCCTAACCCTAACCCTACCCCTAACCCTAAACCTAACTCTAACCCTAACCCTAACCCTAATCCTAACTCTAACCCTAACCCTAACCCTAACTCTAACTATAACCCTAACCCTAACCCTAACCCTAACCCTAACTCTAACCCTAAACCTAACCCTAACCCTAACCCTAACTCTAACGCTAACTCTAACCCTAACCCTAACCCTAACTCTAACCCTAACCCTAACCCTAACCCTAACCCTAACCCTAACCCTAACCCTAACCCTAACCCTAACCCTAACCCTGCCTCTAACCCCTAGAAGTATCTGGGGGCTTTTAGAAGAGTCCTTGAAGGATCTAGGAGGGTCTAGGGTCTCTAAAAAGGTTCCTAAGGGCTCCGGAAGGGTTTGGGGTCTTTTAGAAGGGTCCTCGGTGGCTCTAGAAGGGTCTAGGGTATTGTAGAAGGGTCCTAAGGGGGTTTAGTAGGGCCTGGGGGGCTTTATAAGATTTTGGGGACCTTTATAAGGTTTTGGGGGGCTCTAGAAAGTCCGGGGGCTTTGAGAAGCACACTGGGGGCTCTAAAAGTGTCTGGGTGCTTTTAGAAGGTTCCTGGGGGGCTCTAGAAGGGTCTGGGTGCTTCTAGAGCAAAAATTTTAATTTTGCACATTTGGGGAATTCGCAGGGCTCAGCACACCCGGAGTGCAAAGGATGAGCCTGGCCTGGGAAAAGCACCTGCTTGATCAGGGTGTCTCCCCTGCCAGCTAAGTACAAAGGACCCAGACCATTCTAGAGCCCCCAAGGACCCTTCCAAAAGCCCCCAGACCCTTCTGGAGACGTTCAGGTTCCTTTGAAAAGGCCCCAGACCCTTCTAGAGCCTCCCAAGACCCTTCTAAAAGCCCCCAGACCATTCTAGACCCTCCCCGGATCCTTCTAAAAGCCCCGAGACCCTTCTAGAGGATCCCAGGACCCTTCTAAAAGCCCCCAGACCCTTCTAGAGCCCCCCAGGACCCTTCTAAAAGCCCCCAGACCCTTCTAGAGGACCCAGGGCCCCTCTTAAGCCACCCCGTCCCTTCTAGAGCCCCCCAGGACCCTCCTAAAAGATCCCAGACCATTCTAGAGCACACCAGGACACTTCTAAAAGCCCCCAGACCCTTCTAGAGCCCCCCAGGACCCTTCTCAAAACTTCCAGACCCTTCTAGAGCCCCCCAGGACCCTTCTAAAAGCCCCCAGACCCTTCTAGAGGCCCCAGGGCCCCTCTTAAGCAGCCCCGTCCCTTCTAGAGCATCCCAGGACCCTTCTAAAAGCCCCCAGAACCTTCTAGAGCACCCCAGGACCCTTCTAAAAGCCCCCAGACCCTTCTAGAGCCCCCCCGGACCCTTCTAAAAGCCCCTAGACCCTTCTAGAGGCCCCCAGGACCATTCTGAAAGCCCCCAGAACCTCCTAGAGCCACCCAGGACCCTTCTAAAAGACCCCAGACCATTCTAGACCCCCCCAGGACCCTTCTACAAGCCCCCAGGACCCTTCTAATAGCCCCCAGACTTGTCTAGAGGCCACCAGGACCCTTCTAAAAGTCCCCAGACCCTTCTAGAGCCCCCCTAGACCCTTGTAAAAGCCACCAGACACTTCTAGAGGCCCCCAGGACCCTTATAAAAGCACCCAGACCCTTCCAGAGCCTCCCAGGACCCTTCTGAACGCCCCCAGACCCTTCTAGAGGCACCCAGGACCCTTCTAAAAGCCTCTAGACCCTTCTAGAGCCCCCCAGGACCATTCTAAAAGCACCCAGACCCTTCTAGAGCCTCCCAGGACCATTCTAAATGCCCCCAGACCCTTAAAAACCCCCCAGGACACTTCTAAAAGACCCCAGACCATTCTAGAGCACCCTAGGATCCTTCAAAAAGCATAAAGATCCGTCTAGACCGTCCCCGGATCATTCTAAAAGCCCCCAGACCCTTCTAGAGCCCCCCAGGATCATTCTAAAAGCCCTCAGACCCTTCTAGAGCCGCCTAGGACCCATCTAAAAGCCCCCAGACCATTCTAGAGCCCCCCAGGACACATCTAAAAGCCCCCAGACCCTTCTAGAGCCCCCCAGGACCATTCTAAAAGACCCCAGACCCTTCTAGAGGCCCCCAGGACCCTTCTAAAAGTCCCTAGACCCTTCTAGAGGCAACCAGGACCCTTCTAAAAGCCCCCAGACCCTTCTAGACCCTCCCCGGATCCTTCTAAAAGCCCCCATACCCTTCAAGATCCTCCCAGGACCCTTCTAAAAGCCCCCAGACCCTTCTAGAGCCCCCCAGGACCATTCTAAAAGCCCCCACACCCTTCTAGAGCCCCCCAGGACCCTTCTAAAAGCCCCCAGACCCTTCTAGATGGACCCAGGGCCCATCTTAAGGCCCCCAGACCATTTTAGAGCACGCCAAGACCCTTCTAAAAGCCCCCAGACCCTTCTAGAGCCCCCCAGTACCCTTCTAAAAGGCAGCAGAAACTTCTAGACCCTCTCCGGATAATTCTAAAAGCCCCCAGACACTTCTAGAGATCCCCAGGACCATTCTAAAAGGCTCCAGACCCTTCTATAGCACCCCAGGACCCTTCTAAAAGACCCCAGACCATTCTAGAGCCCCCCAGGGCCCCTCTTAAGGCACCCCGTCCCTTCTAGAGCAGCCCAGGACCCTTCTAAAAGTCCCCAGACCCTTCCAGATCAACCCATGACCCTTCTAAAAGACCCCAGACCCTTCTAGAGCCCCCCCGGACCCTTCTAAAAGCCCCTAGACCCTTCTAGAGGCCCCCAGGACCCTTCTGAAAGCCCCCAGAACCTTCTAGAGCCCCACAGGACCCTTCTAAAAGCACCCAGACATTTCTACAGACCCCGAGGACCCTATAAAAGCCTACAGACCCTTCTAGAGACCCCCAGGACACTTCTAAAAGCCCCCAGACCCTTCTAGAGCCCCACAGGACCCTTCTAAAAGCACCCAGACCCTTCTAGAGCCCCCCAGGACCATTCTAAAAGCCCCCAGACCATTCTAGACCCTCCCCGGATTCTTCTAAAAGCCCCCAGACCCTTCTAGAGCATCCCAGGACCCTTCTAAAAGCCCCCAGACCCTTCTAGAGGCCCCCAGGACCATTCTAAAAGAACCCAGACCCTTTTAGAGCCCCCCGGTACCCTTCTAAAAGCACCCAGACCCTTCTAGATTCCCCCAGGACCCTTCTGAAAGCCCCCAGACCCTTCTACAGACCCCCAGGACCCTATAAAAGCCCCCAGACTCTTCTAGAGCACCCCAGGACGCTTCTAAAAGCACCCAGACCCTTCTAGAGCCCCCCGGACCCATTTAAAATCCTCCAGACCCTTATACAGCCCCCCAGGACCATTCTAAAAGACACCAGACACTTTTAGAGGCCCCAGGGCCCCTCTTAAGCCCCCCCGTACCTTCTAGAGCACACTAGGACCCTTCTAAAAGCCCCCAGACCCTTCTAGAGCCCCCCAGGACCCTTCTAAAAGACCCCAGACCCTTCTAGAGCTCCCCCGGACCCTTCTAAAAGCCCCTAGACCCTTCTAGAGGCCCCCACGACCCTTCTGAAAGACCCCAGATCCTTCTAGAGCCCCACAGGACCCTTCTAAAAGCACCCAGACCCTTCTACAGACCCCCAGGACAGTATAAAAGACCCCAGACCCTTCTAGAGACCCCCAGGACCCTTCTAAAAGACCCCAGACCCTTCAAGAGCCCCCAGGACGCTTCTAAAAACTTCCAAACCCTTCTAGAGCCCCCCAGGACCCTTCTAAAAGCCCCCAGACCCTTCTAGAGGCCCCAGGGCGCTTCTTAAGCCCCCCCGTCCCTTCTAGAGCACACCAGGACCCGTCTAAAAGCCTCTAGACCCTTCTAGAGCACTCCAGGACCTTTCCAAAAGCCCCCAGACCCTTCTAGAGGCTCCCCGGACCCTTATAAAAGCACCCAGACCCTTCCAGAGCCTCCCAGGACCCTTCTAAAAGCCACCAGACCCTTCTAGAGACCCCCAGGACCATTCTAAAAGCACCCAGACCCTTCTAGACCCTCCCCGGATCATTCTAAAAGACCCCAGACCCTTCTAGAGCCCCCTAGGATCCTTCAAAAAGCACCCAGACCCTTCTAGACCGTCCCTGGATCATTCTAAAAGCCCCCAGACCCTTCTAGAGCCCCCCAGGACTCTTCTAAAAGTCCCCAGACCCTTCTAGAGCCCCCCCGGACCCTTGTAAAAGCCCCCAGACCCTTCTAGAGGCCCCCAGGACCCTTCTAAAAGCCTCTAGACCTTTCTAGAGCCCCCCAGGACCCTTCTAAAAGCCCCCAGACCCTTCTAAAGCCTCCCAGGACCATTCTAAAAGTTCGCAGACCCTTCTAGAGACCCCCAGGACCCTTCTAAAAGACCCCAGACCCTTCTAGAGCCGCCTAGGATCCTTCAAAAAGCATAAAGACCCTTCTAGACCATCCCCGGATCATTCTAAAAGGCCCCAGACCCTTCTAGAGCCCCTCAGGACCCTTCTAAATGCCCCAAGACCCTTCTAGAGCACCCCAGGACCCATCTAAAAGCCCCCAGATCCTTCTAGAGCACCCCAGGACCCTTCTAAAAGCCCCCAGACACTTCTAGAGCCCCCCAGGACCATTCTAAAAGCTCCCAGACCCTTCTAGAGGCCCCCAGGACCCTTCTAAAAGCCCCCAGACCTTCTAGAGCCCCCAAGGACCATTCTACAAGCCCCCAGACCCTTCTAGAGCCACCCAGACCCTTCTAAAAGCACCCAGTCCCTTCTAGAGGCCCCCAGGACCCGTCTAAAAGCCTCTAGACCCTTCTAGAGCCCCCCAGGACCTTTCTAAAATCACCCAGACCCTTCTAGAGGCTCCCCGGACCCTTATAAATGCACCCCGACCCTTCTAGAGCCTCCCAGTACCCTTCTAAAAGCAACCAGACCCTTCTAGAGAACCCCAGGACCCTTCTAAAAGCCCCAAAACCCATCTAGACCCACCCCGGATCCTTCTAAAAGCCCCCAGACCCTTCTAGAGCCCCCTAGGATCCTTCAAAAAGCACCCAGACCTTTCTAGACCGTCCCCGGATCATTCTAAAAGCCCCCAGACCCTTCTAGAGCCCCCCCAGGCTCATTCTAAAAGCCCCCAGACCCTTCTAGAGCCCCCTAGGGCCCATCTAAAAGCCCCCAGACCCTTCTAGAGGCCCCTAGGACCTTTCTAAAAGCCCCCAGACCCTTCTAGACCCTCCCCGGATCCTTCGAAAAGCCCCCAGACCCTTCTAGAGCCCCCCAGGATCATTCTAAAAGCCCCCAGACCCTTCTAGAGCCCCCCAGTACCCTTCTAAAATTCCCTAGACCCTTCTAGAGTGCCCCAGGACCCTTCTAAATGCCCCTCAGACCATTCAAGAGGCACCAAGGGCCCCTCTTAAGGAACCCAGTCCCTTCTAGAGCAACCCAGAACCCTTCTAAAAGTCCCCAGACCCTTCTAGAGCCCCCCCGGACCCTTCTAAAAGACCCCAGACCCTTCTAGATGACCCCAGGACCCTTCTGAAAGCTAGCAGAACATTCTAGAGTCACCCAGGACCCTTCTAAAGGCACCCAGACCCTTCTAGAGCCCCCCAGGACCCTTCTAAAAGCGCCCAGACCCTTCTAGAGACACCCAGGACCCTTCTGAAAGCCCCCAGAACCTTCTAGACCCCTCCAGGACCCTTCTAAAAGCACCCAGACCCTTCTAGAGCATCCGAGGACCCTTCTAAAATTCCCCAGACCCTTCTAGAGCACCCCAGGACACTTCTAAAAGCACCTAGACCCTTCTAGAGCCCCCCCGAACCCTTCTAAAAGCCCCCAGACCCTTCTAGAGCCACCCAGGACCCTTCTAAAAGCACCCAGACCCATCTAGAGCCTCCCAGGACCTTTCTAAAATCACCCAGACCCTTCTAGAGGCTCCCCGGACCCTTATAAAAGCACCCAGACCCTTCTAGAGCCTCCCAGTACCCTTCTAAAAGCAACCAGACCCTTCTAGAGAACCCCAGGACCCTTCTAAAAGCCCCCAGACCCTTCTAGACCCTCCCCGGATCCTTCTAAAAGCCCCCAGACCCTTCTAGAGCTCCCTAGGACCCATCTAAAAGCCCCCAGACCCTTCTAGAGGCCCCTAGGACCATTCTAAAAGCCCCCAGACCCATCTAGATCTTCCCAGGACCTTTCTAAAAGACCCCAGACCCTTCTAGAGCCTCCCAGGACCCTTCTAAAAGCCCCCAGACCATTCTAGAGCACCCCAGGACCCTTCTAAAAGCCCCCAGACCCTTCTAGAGCCCCCCAGGACCCTTCTAAAAGCCCCCAGACCCTTCTAGAGGAACCCAGGACCCTTCTGAAAGCCAGCAGAACATTCTAGATTCACCCAGGACCCTTCTAAAGGCACCCAGACCCTTCTAGAGCCCCCCAGGACCCATCTAAAAGCTCCCAGACCCTTCTAGATACCCCCAGGACCCTTCTGAAAGCCCCCAGAACCATCTAGAGCCCTCCAGGACCCTTCTAAAAGCCCTCAGACCCTTCTAGAGAATCCGAGGATCCTTCTAAAAGCCCCCAGACCCTTCTAGAGCCCCCCCGGACCCTTCTAAAAGCACCCAGACCCTTCTAGAGCCACCCAGGACCCTTCTAAAAGTCCCCAGATTCTTCTAGATCCCCCCCGGACCCTTGTAAAAGCCCCCAGACCCTTCTAGAGGCCCCCAGGACCCTTATAAAAGCACCCAGACCCTTCCAGAGCCTCCCAGGACCCTTCAAGAGCCACCCAGGACCCTTCTAATAGCCCCCAGACACGTCTAGATGCCACCAGGACCCTTCTAAAAGTCCCCAGATTCTTCTAGAGCCCCCCCGGACCCTTATAAAAGCCCCCAGACCCTTCTAGAGGCCCCCAGGACCCTTATAAAAGCACCCAGACCCTTCCAGAGCCTCACAGGTCCCTTCTAAACGCCCCCAGACCCTTCTAGAGGCCCCCAGGACCCTTCTAAAAGCCTCTAGACCCTTCTAGAGCCTCCCAGGACCCTTCTAAAAGCCCCCAGACCCTTCTAGAGCCTCCCCTGACCATTCTAAAAGCCCCCAGACCCTTCTAGAGCCCCCCAGGACCCTTCTAAAAGACCCCAGACCCTTCTAGAGCCGCCTAGGATCCTTCAAAAAGCATAAAGACCCTTCTAGACCGTCCCCGGATCATTCTAAAAGCCCCCAGACCCTTCTAGAGCCCATCAGGACCCTTCTAAATGCCCCCAGACCCTTCTAGAGAACCCCAGGACCCATCTAAAAGCACCCAGATCCTTCTAGAGGCCTCCAGGACCCTTCTAAAAGCCCCCAGACCCTTCTAGAGCCCCCCCGGACCATTCTAAAAGACCCCATACCCTTCTAGAGCCCCCCAGGACCCTACTAAAAGCTCCCAGACCCTTCTAGAGCCCCCCAGGACCCTTCTAAAAGCCCCCAGACCCTTCTAGACCCTCCCAGGACCTTTCTAAAAGCCCCCAGACCTTTCTAGAGGACCCAGGACCCTTCTAAAAGCCCCCAGAACATTCTAGAGCACCCCAGGACCCCTCTAAAAGCCCCCAGACCCTTCTAGAGCACCCCAGGACCCTTCTAAAAGCCCCCAGACCCTTCTTGAGCCCCCCAGGACCCTTCTAAAAGCCCCCAGACCCTTCTAGAGCACCCCAGGACCCTTCTAAAAGCCCCCAAACCCTTCTAGAACCACCCAGGACCCATCTAAAAGCCCCCAGACCCTTCTAGAGGACCCCAGGACCCTTCTGAAAGTGAGCAGAACATTCTAGAGTCACCCAGGACCATTCTAAAGGCACCCAGACCCTTCTAGAGCCCCCCAGGACCCTTCTAATAGCACCCAGACCCTTCTAGAGAATCCGAGGACCCTTCTAAAATTCCACAGACCCTTCTAGAGCAGCCCCGGACCCTTCTAAAAGCCCCCAGACCCTTCTAGAGCCACCCAGGACCCTTCTAAAACCCCCCCCGACCATTCTAGAGCCCCCCAGGACCCTTCTAAAAGCACCCAGACCCTTCTAGAGCACCCCAGGACCCTTCTGAAAGACCTCAGAACATTCTAGAGCCCCCCAGGACCATTCTAAAAGCACCCAGACCCTTCTAGAGCATCCGAGGACCCTTATAAAAGCACCCAGACCCTTCTAGAGCATCCCAGGACCCTTCTAAAAGCCCCCAGACCCTTCTAGAGGCCCCTAGGACCCTTCTAAAACCCCCCAGAACCCTTTAGAGCCACCCAGGACTCTTCTAAAAGCCCCCAGACCCTTCTAGAGCCTCCCAGGACCCTTCTAAAATTCCCCAGACACTTCTAGAGCACCCCAGGACACTTCTAAAAGCACCCAGACCCTTCTAGAGCCCCACCGGACCCTTCTAAAACCCCCCAGAACCCTTTAGAGCCACCCAGGACTCATCTAAAAGCCCCCAGACCCTTCTAGAGCCTCCCAGGACCCTTCTAAAAGCACCCAGACACTTCTAGAGCACCCCAATACCATTCTAAAGGCCCCCAGACCTTTCTAGACCCTCCCCGGATCATTCTAAAAGCCCCCAGACCCTTCAAGAGCCCCCCAGGATCATTCTAAAAGCCCCCAGACCCTTCTAGAGCCCCCTAGGACCCATCTAAAAGCCCCCAGACCCTTCTAGAGGCCCCTAGGACCCTTCTAAAAGACCCCAGACCCTTCTAGACCCTCCCCGGATCCTTCGAAAAGACCCCAGACCCTTCTAGAGCCCCCCAGGATCATTCTAAAAGCCCCCAGACCCTTCTAGAGCCACCCAGGACCCTTCTAAAAGCCCCCAGACCATTCTAGAGCCCCCCAGGACCCTTCTAAAGGCACCCAGACCCTTCTAGACCCTCCCCGGATCATTCTAAAAGCCCCCAGACCCTTGTAGAGCCTCCCAGGACCCTTCTAATAGCCCCCCGACGTTTCTAGACCCTCCCCGGATCATTCTAAAAGACCCCAGACCCTTCTAAAACCTCCCAAGAATATTCTAAAAGAACCCAGACCTTTCTAGACCCTCCCCGGATTATTCTAAAAGCCCCCAGACCCTTCTAGAGCCCCCCAAGACCCTTCTAAAAGCCTCCAGACCCTTCTAGAGCCCCCCCGAACCACTCTAATAGTTCTCAGACCCTTCTAGAGGCCCCCAGGACCCTTCTATAAGTCCCCAGACCCTTCTAGAGAACACCAGGAACATTCTAAAAGCCCCCAGACCATTCTAGAGCCTCCCAGGAGCCTTCTAAAAACCCCCAGACCCTTCTAGAGCCCCCCCGGACCACTCTAATAGATCCCAGACCCTTCTAGAGGTCCCCAGGATACTTCTAAATGCCCCCAGACCCTTCTAGAGAACCCCGGGACCCTTCTAAAAGCACCCAGACCCCTCTAGAGCCCCCCAGGACCCTTCTAAAAGCCCCCAGAACCTTCTAGACCCTCCCCGGATCATTCTAAAAGACCCCAGACCCTTCTAGAGCCCCCCAGGATCATTCTAAAAGCCCCCAGACCCTTCTAGAGCCCCCCAGGATCATTCTAAAAGCCCCCAGACCATTCTAGAGCCCCCCAGGACCCTTCTTAAAGGCCCCCAGACTTTTCTAGACCCTCCCCGGATCATTCTAAAAGCCCCCAGACCCTTGTAGAGCCTCCCAGGACCCTTCTAATAGCCCCCCGACGTTTCTAGACCCTCCCCGGATCATTCTAAAAGACCCCAGACCCTTCTAAAACCTCCCAAGACTATTCTAAAAGAACCCAGACCCTTCTAGACCCTCCCCGGATTATTATAAAAGACCCCAGACCCTTCTAGAGCCCCCCAAGACCCTTCTAAAAGCCTCCAGACCCTTCTAGAGCCCCCCCGAACCACTCTAATAGTTCTCAGACCCTTCTAGAGGCCCCCAGGACCCTTCTATAAGTCCCCAGACCCTTCTAGAGAACCCCAGGAACATTCTAAAAGCCCCCAGACCATTCTAGAGCCTCCCAGGAGCCTTCTAAAAACCCCCAGACCCTTCTAGAGCCCCCCCGGACCACTCTAATAGATCCCAGACCCTTCTAGAGGCCCCCAGGATACTTCTAAATGCCCCCAGACCCTTCTAGAGAACCCCGGGACCCTTCTAAAAGCCCCCAGACCCCTCTAGAGCCCCCCAGGACCCTTCTAAAAGCCCCCAGAACCTTCTAGACCCTCCCCGGATCATTCTAAAAGCCCCCAGACCCTTCTAGAGACCCCCATGACCCTTCTAAAAGCACTCAGACCCTTCTAGAGGGCCCCAGGACCCTTCTAAAAGCACCCAGACCCTTCTAGAGCCTCCCAGGACCATTCTAAAAGCCCCCAGACCCTTCTAGACGCCCCCAGGACCCTTCTAAAAGACCCCAGACCATTCTAGAGCCCCCCAGGACCCTTCTGAAATGCCGCAGACACATCTAGACACTCCCCGGATCTTTCTAAAAGACCCCAGACACTTCTAGAGATCCCCAGGAGCATTCTAAAAGCCCCCAGACCCTTCTAGAGCACTCCAGGACCCTTCTAAAAGCCCCCAGACCCTTCTAGAGCCCCCCAGGGCCCCTCTTAAGACACCCCGTCCCTTCTAGGACACCCCAGGACCATTCTTAAAGTCCCCAGACCCTTCTAGAGCACCCCAGGACCCTTCTAAAAGCCCCCAGACCCTTCTAGAGCACCCCCGGACCCTTCTAAAAGCCTCCAGACCCTTCTAGAGGACCCCTGGACCCTTCTGAAAGCCCCCAGAACCTTCTAGAGCATCCCAGGACAGTTCTAAAAGCCCCCAGACCCTTCTAGAGCATCCCAGGACAGTTCTAAAAGCCCCCAGACCCTTCTAGAGCCTCCCAGGACCCTTCTAAAAGCTCCCAGACCCTTCTAGAGACCCCCAGGACCCTTCTAAAAGCACCCAGACCCTTCTAGAGCCACCCAGGACGCTTCTAAAAGCCCCCAGACCCTTCTAGAGCACCCCAGAACCATTCTAAAAGCTCCCAGAGCTTTCTAGATGCCCCCAGGACCCTTCTAAAAGCCCCCAGATCCTTCTAGAGCCCCCCAAAAGCCTTCTACAAGCCCCCAGACCCTTCTAGAGCCACCCAGGACCCTTCTAAAAGCACCCAGACCCTTCTAGAGGCCCCCAGGACCCGTCTAAAAGCCTCTAGACCCTTCTAGAGCCCCCCAGGACCTTTCTAAAAGCACCCAGACCCTTCTAGAGGCTCCCCGGACCCTTATAAAAGCAACCCGACCCTTCTAGAGCCTCCCAGAACCCTTCTTAAAGCAACCAGACCCTTCTAGAGAACCCCAGGACCCTTCTAAAAGACCCCAGACCCTTCTAGACCCTTCCCGGATCCTTCTAAAAGCCCCCAGACCCTTCTAGAGCCACCTAGGATCCTTCAAAAAGCACCCAGACCTTTCTAGACCGTCCCCGGATCATTCTAAAAGCCCCCAGACCCTTCTAGAGACCCCCAGGATCATTCCAAAAGCCCCCAGACACTTCTAGAGCCCCCTAGGACCCATCTAAAAGCCCCCAGACCCATCTAGAGTCCCCTAGGACACTTCTAAAAGCCTCCAGACCCTTCTAGACCCTCCCCGGATCCTTCGAAAAGACCAAAGACCCTTCTAGAGCACCCCAGGATCATTCTAAAAGCCCCCAGACCCTTCTAGAGCCTCCCCAGTACCCTTCTAAAAGCCCCTAGACCTTTCTAGAGCCCCCCAGGACCCTTCTAAATGCCCCCAGACCCTTCAAGAGGCACCCAGAACCCTTCTAAAAGCACCCAGACCATTCTAGAGCCTCCCAGGACCATTCTAAAAGCCCCCAGACCCTTCTAGACCCCCCCAGGACCCTTCTAAAAGCCCCCAGACCCTTCTAGAGCCCCCCAGGACCCTTCTGAAAGGCCGCAGACACTTATAGACACTCCCCGGATCCTTCTAAAAGACCCCAGACCCTTCTAGAGCACCCCAGGACCCTTCTAATATACCCCCAGACACTTCTAGAGCCCCCCAGGCCTACTCTTAAGGCACCCCATCCCTTCTAGAGCACCCCAGGACCCTTCTAAAAGTCCCCAGACCTTTCTAGAGCACGCCAGGACCCGTCTAAAAGCCCCCAGACCATTCTAGAGCCCCCCCGGACCCTTCTAAAAGCCTCCAGACCCTTCTAGAGGCCCCCTGGACCTTTCTGAAAGCACCCAGAACCTTCTAGAGCCCCCCAGGACCCTTCTAAAACACCCAGACCCTTCTAGAGCATCCCAGGACCATTCTAAAAGCCCCCAGACCCTTCTAGAGCCTCCCAGGATCCTTCTAAAAGCCCCCAGACTCTTCTAGAGCCTCCCAGGACCCTTCTAAAAGCCCCCAGACCATTCTAGAGCCACCCAGGACCCTTCTAAAAGCCCCCAGACCCTTCTAGAGCCTCCCAGGACCCTTCTAAAAGCACCCAGACCATTCTAGAGCACCCCAGGACCCTTCTAAATGCCCCCAGACCCTTCTAGAGCCTACCAGGACCTTTCTACAAGCCCCCAGACCCTTCTAGAGCCCCCAAGGACGCTTCTAAAAGCCCCCAGACCCTTCTAGAGGCCCCCAGGACCCTTCTAAAAGCCACCAGACCCTTCTAGAGCCCCCCCAGGACCATTCTACAAGCCCCCAGACCCTTCTAGAGCCCCCCAGGACCCTTCTAAAAGCCCCCAGACCAATCTAGATCCACCCAGGACCCTTCTAAAAGCCCCCAGACTCTTCTAGAGGCCCCCAGGACTCGTCTAAAAGCCTCTAGACCCTTCTAGACCCCCCAGGACCTTTCTAAAAGCACCCAGACCCTTCTAGAGGCTAACCGGTCCCTTATAAAAGCACCCAGACCCTTCTAGAGCCTCCCAGGACCCTTCTAAAAGCCACCAGACCCTTCTAGAGACCCCCAGGACCCTTCTAAATGCCCCCAGACCCTTCTAGACACTCCCCGGTTCCTTCTAAACGCCCTCAGACCCTTCTAGAGCCCCCTAGGATCCTTCAAAAAGCACCCAGACCCTTCTAGACCGTCCCCGGATCATTCTAAAAGCCCCCAGAAAATTCTAGAGCCCCCCAGGACCCTTCTAAAAGCCCCATGACCCTTCTAGAGCCCCCTATGACCCATCTAAATGCCCCCAGACCCTTCTAGAGGCCCCAAGGACCCTTCTAAAAGACCCCAGACCCTTCTAGACACTCCCCGGATCCTTCTAAAAAACCCCAGACCATTCTAGAGCTTCCCGGGACCATTCTAAAGCACTCAGACCTTTCTAGAGGACACCAGGACCCTTCTAAAAGCCCCCAGACACTTCTAGAGCCCCCCAGGACCCTTCTAAAAGCCTACAGACCCTTCTAGAGCCCCCCAGGACCCTTCTAAAAGCCCCCAGACCAATCTAGAGGTCCCCAGGGCCCTCTTAAAGCACCCCGTCCATTCTAGAGCAACCCAGGACCCTTCTAAAAGCCCCAAGACCCTTCTAGAGCCTCCCAGGACCCTTCTAAAAGCACCCAGACCCTTATAGAGGCCCCCAGGACCCTTCTGAAAGCCCCAAGAACCTTCTAGAGCATCCCAGGACCCTTCTAAAAGAACCCAGACCCTTCTAGGGCTCCCCAGGACCCTTCTAAAAGCCTCCAGACCATTCTAGAGACACCCATGACCCTTCTGAAAGCCTCCAGAACCTTCTAGATCCACCCAGGACCCTTCTAAAAGCCACCAGACCCTTCTAGAGCCCCCCAGGACCATTCTAAAAGCACCCAGACCCTTCTAGAGACACCCAGGACCATTCTAAATGCCCCCAGACCCTTCTAGATAAGCCAGGACCCTTCGAAAAGCAACCAGAACCTTCTAGAGCCACCCAGGACCATTCTAAAAGCCCCCAAACCCTTCTAGAGCCTCCCAGGACCCTTCTAAAAGCACCCAGACTCTTCTAGAGAGCCCCAGGACCATTCTAAAGGCCCCCAGACTCTAATAGACCCTCCCCGGATCATTCTAAAAGCCCTCAGACCCTTCTAGAGACCCCCAGGACCCTTCTAAATGCCCCCAGACCCTTCTAGACCCTCCCCGGATCATTCTAAAAGCCCTCAGACCCTTCTAGAGCCTCGCAGGACCCCTCTAAAAGCCCCCAGACCCTTCTAGAGCCCCCTAGGACCCATCTAAAAGCCCCCAGACCCTTCTAGAGGCCCCTAGGACCCTTCTAAAAGACCCCAGACCCTTCTAGACCCTCCCCGGATCCTTCGAAAAGACCCCAGACCCTTCTAGAGCCCCCCAGGATCATTCTAAAAGCCCCCAGACCCTTCTAGAGGCCCCCAGGAACCTTCTAAAAGCCCCCAGACCATTCTAGAGCCCCCCAGGACCCTTCTAAAGGCCCCCAGACCCTTCTAGACCCTCCCCGGATCATTCTAAAAGCCCCCAGATTCTTCTAGAGCCTCCCAGGACCCTTCTAATAGCCCCCCGACGTTTCTAGACCCTCCCCGGATCCTTCTAAATGAACCCAGACCTTTCTAGGGCCCCCCAGAACCCCTCTAAAAGCATCCAGACCCTTGTAGAGACCCCCAGGACCCGTCTAAAAGCGCCCAGACCCTTCTAGACCCTCCCCTGATCATTCTAAAAGACCCCAGACCCTTCTAAAACCTCCCAAGACTATTCTAAAAGAACCCAGACCCTTCTAGACCCTCCCCGGATTATTCTAAAAGCCCCCAGACCCTTCTAGAGCCCCCCAAGACCCTTCTAAAAGCCTCCAGACCCTTCTAGAGCCCCCCCGAAACACTCTAATAGTTCTCAGACCCTTCTAGAGGCCCCCAGGACCCTTCTATAAGTCCCCAGACCCTTCTAGAGAACACCAGGAACATTCTAAAAGCCCCCAGACCATTCTAGAGCCTCCCAGGAGCCTTCTAAAAACCCCCAGACCCTTCTAGAGCCCCCCCGGACCACTCTAATAGATCCCAGACCCTTCTAGAGGCCCCCAGGATACTTCTAAATGCCCCCAGACCCTTCTAGAGAACCCCGGGACCCTTCTAAAAGCCCCCAGACCCCTCTAGAGCCCCCCAGGACCCTTCTAAAAGCCCCCAGAACCTTCTAGACCCTCCCCGGATCATTCTAAAAGCTCCCAGACCCTTCTAGAGACCACCATGACCCTTCTAAAAGCACTCAGACCCTTCTAGAGGGCCCCAGGACCCTTCTAAAAGCACCCAGACCCTTCTAGAGCCTCCCAGGACCATTCTAAAAGCCCCCAGACCCTTCTAGACGCCCCCAGGACCCTTCTAAAAGCCCCCAGACCCTTCTAGATGACCCCAGGACCCTTCTGAAAGGCCGCAGACACATCTAGACACTCCCCGGATCTTTCTAAAAGACCCCAGACAATTCTAGAGATCCCCAGGAGCATTCTAAAAGCCCCCAGACCCTTCTAGAGCACTCCAGGACCCTTCTAAAAGCCTCCAGACCCTTCTAGAGGACCCCTGGACCCTTCTGAAAGACCCCAGAACCATCTAGAGCATCCCAGGACAGTTCTAAAAGCCCCCAGACCCTTCTAGAGCATCCCAGGACAGATCTAAAAGCCCCCAGACCCTTCTAGAGACCCCCAGGACCCTTCTAAAAGCCCCCAGACCCTTCTAGAGCCCCCCAGGACCCTTCTGAAAGGCCGCAGACACTTATAGACACTCCCCGGATCCTTCTAAAAGACCCCAGACCCTTCTAGAGCACCCCAGGACCCTTCTAAAAGTCCCCAGACCTATCTAGAGCACGCCAGGACCCGTCCAAAAGCCCCCAGACCATTCTAGAGCCCCCCCCGGACCCTTCTGAAGGCCTCCAGACCCTTCTAGAGGCCCCCTGGACCGTTCTGAAAGCACCCAGAACCTTCTAGAGCCCTCCAGGACCCTTCTAAAAGCACCAAGACCCTTCTAGAGCATCCCAGGACCATTCTAAAAGCCCCCAGACCCTTCTAGAGCCTCCCAGGATCCTTCTAAAAGCCCCCAGACTCTTCTAGATCCACCCAGGACCCTTCTAAAAGCCCCCAGACCATTCTAGAGCCACCCAGGACCCTTCTAAAAGCCCCCAGACCCTTCTAGAGCCCTCCCGGACGCTTCTAAAAGCCTCCAGACCCTTCTAGAGGACCCCTGGACCCTTCTGAAAGACCCCAGAACCTTCTAGAGCATCTCAGGACAGTTCTAAAAGCCCCCAGACCCTTCTAGAGCATCCCAGGACAGATCTAAAAGCCCCCAGACCCTTCTAGAGCCTCCCAGGACCCTTCTAAAAGCTCCCAGACCCTTCTAGAGACCCCCAGGACCCTTCTAAAAGCCCCCAGACCCTTCTAGAGCCACCCAGGACCAATCTAAAAGCCCCCAGACCCTTCTAGAGCCCCCCAGGACCCTTCTAAAAGCCCCCAGACCCTTCTAGAGCACCCCAGGACCCTTCTAAAAGCCACCAGACCCTTCTTGAGCACCCCAGGACCCTTCTAAAAGCCCCCAGACAATTCTAGCGGCACCCAGGACCCTTCTACAAGCCCCCAGACCCTTCTAGAGCCCCCCAGAACCCTTCTAAAAGCTCCCAGAGCTTTCTAGATGCCCCCAGGACCCTTCTAAAAGCCCCCAGACCCTTCTAGAGCCCCCCAGGACCCTTCTACAAGCCCCCAGACCCTTCTAGAGCCACCCAGGACCCATCTAAAAGCCCCCAGACCTTTCTAGAGCCCCCCAGGACCCTTCTAAAAGCCCCCAGACCCTTCTAGAGCACCCCAGGACCCTTCTAAAAGCCCCCAGACCCTTCTTGAGCCCCCCAGGACCCTTCTAAAAGCCCCCAGACCGTTCTAGCGGCACCCAGGACCCTTCTACAAGCCCCCAGACCCTTCTAGAGCCCCCCAGAACCCTTCTAAAAGCTCCCAGAGCTTTCTAGATGCCCCCAGGACCCTTCTAAAAGCCCCCAGACCCTTCTAGAGCCCCCCAGGACCCTTCTACAAGCCCACAGACCCTTCTAGAGCCACCCAGGACCCTTCTAAAAGCACCTAGACCCTTCTAGAGGCCCCCAGGACCCGTCTAAAAGCCTCTAGACCCTTCTAGAGCCCCCCAGGAACTTTCTAAAAGCACCCAGACCCTTCTAGAGGCTCCCCGGACCCTTATAAAAGCACCCCGACCATTCTAGAGCCTCCCAGTACCCTTCTAAAAGCAACCAGACCCTTCTAGAGAACCCCAGGACCCTTCTAAAAGCCCCCCAGACCCTTCTAGACCCTCCCCGGATCCTTCTAAAAGCCCCCAGACCCTTCTAGAGCCACCTAGGATCCTTCAAAAAGCACCCAGACCTTTCTAGACGGTCCCCGGATCATTCTAAAAGCCCCCAGACCCTTCTAGAGACCCCCAGGATCATTCTAAAACCCCCAGACCCTTCTAGAGCCCCCCAGGATCATTCCAAAAGCCCCCAGACCCTTCTAGAGCCCCCTAGGACCCATCTAAAAGCCCCCAGACCCTTCTAGAGTCCCCTAGGACACTTCTAAAAGCCCCCAGACCCTTCTAGACCCTCATCGGATCTTTCGAAAAGACCCCAGACCCTTCTAGAGCCCCCCAGGATCATTCTAAAAGCACCCAGACCCTTCTAGAGCCTCCCCAGTACCCTTCTAAAAGCCCCTAGACCCTTCTAGAGCCCCCCAGGACCCTTCTAAATGCCCCCAGACCCTTCAAGAGGCACCCAGAACCCTTCTAAAAGCACCCAGACCATTCTAGAGCCTCCCAGGACCATTCTAAAAGCCCCCAGACCCTTCTAGACCCCCCCAGGACCCTTCTAAAAGCACCCAGACCCTTCTAGAGCCCCCCAGGACCCTTCTGAAAGGCCGCAGACACTTTTAGACACTCCCCGGATCCTTCTAAAAGACCCCAGACCATTCTAGAGCACCCCAGAACCCTTCTAAAAGCCCCCAGACACTTCTAGAGCCCCCCAGGCCTCCTCTTAAGGCACCCCGTCCCTTCTAGAGCACCCCAGGACCCTTCTAAAAGCACCAAGACCCTTCTAGAGCATCCCAGAACCATTCTAAAAGCCCCCAGACCCTTCTAGAGCCTCCCAGGATCCTTCTAAAAGCCCCCAGACTCTTCTAGATCCTCCCAGGACCCTTCTAAAAGCCCCCAGACCATTCTAGAGCCCCCCAGGACCGTTCTAAAAGCCCCCAGACCCTTCTAGAGCCTCCCAGGACCCTTCTAAAAGCACCCAGACCATTCTAGAGCACCCCAGGACCCTTCTAAAAGCACCCAGACCCTTCTAGAGCCTACCAGGACCTTTCTACAAGAACCCAGACCCTTCTAGAGCCCCCAAGGACCCTTCTAAAAGCCCCCAGACCCTTCTAGAGGCCCCCAGGACCCTTCTAAAAACCACCAGACCCTTCTAGAGCCCCCCCAGTACCCTTCTAAAAGCCCCTAGACCTTTCTAGAGCCCCCCAGGACCCTTCTAAATGCCCCCAGACCCTTCAAGAGGCACCCAGAACCCTTCTAAAAGCACCCAGACCATTCTAGAGCCTCCCAGGTCCATTCTAAAAGAACCCAGACCCTTCTAGACCCCCCCAGGACCCTTCTAAAAGCCCCCAGACCCTTCTAGAGCCCCCCAGGACCCTTCTGAAAGGCCGCAGACACTTATAGACACTCCCCGGATCCATCTAAAAGACCCCAGACCCTTCTAGAGCACCCCAGGACCCTTCTAATAAGCCCCCAGACACTTCTAGAGCCCCCCAGGCCTCCTCTTAAGGCACCCCATCCCTTCTAGAGCACCCCAGGACCCTTCTAAAAGTCCCCAGACCTTTCTAGAGCACGCCAGGACCCGTCTAAAAGCCCCCAGACCATTCTAGAGCCCCCTCGGACCCTTCTAAAAGCCTCCAGACCCTTCTAGAGGCCCCCTGGACCTTTCTGAAAGCACCCAGAACCTTCTAGAGCCCCCCAGGACCCTTCTAAAACACCCAGACCCTTCTAGAGCATCCCAGGACCATTCTAAAAGACCCCAGACCATTCTAGAGCCTCCCAGGATCCTTCTAAAACACCCAGACTCTTCTAGATCCTCCCAGGACCCTTCTAAAAGCCCCCAGACCATTCTAGAGCCACCCAGGACCCTTCTAAAAGCCCCCAGACCCTTCTAGAGCCTCCCAGGACCCTTCTAAAAGCCCCCAGACCCTTCTAGAGCACCCCCGGACCCTTCTAAAAGCCTCCAGACCCTTCTAGAGGACCCCTGGACCCTTCTGAAAGCCCCCAGAACCTTCTAGAGCATCCCAGGACAGTTCTAAAAGCCCCCAGACCCTTCTAGAGCATCCCAGGACAGTTCTAAAAGCCCCCAGACCCATCTAGAGCCTCCCAGGACCCTTCTAAAAGCTCCCAGACCCTTCTAGAGACACCCAGGACCCTTCTAAAAGCCCCCAGACCCATCTAGAGCCACCCAGGACGCTTCTAAAAGCCCCCAGACCCTTCTAGAGCACCCCAGAACCCTTCTAAAAGCTCCCAGAGCTTTCTAGATGCCCCCAGGACCCTTCTAAAAGCCCCCAGACCCTTCTAGAGCCCCCCAGGACCCTTCTACAAGCCCCCAGACCCTTCTAGAGCCACCCAGGACCCTTCTAAAAGCACCCAGACCCTTCTAGAGGCCCCCAGGACCCGTCTAAAAGCCTCTAGACCCTTCTAGAGCCCCCCAGGACCTTTCTAAAAGCACCCAGACCCTTCTAGAGGCTCCCCGGACCCTTATAAAAGCACCCCGACCCTTCTAGAGCCTCCCAGTACCCTTCTAAAAGCAACCAGACCCTTCTAGAGAACCCCAGGACCCTTCTAAAAGCCCCCAGACCCTTCTAGACCCTTCCCGGATCCTTCTAAAAGCCCCCAGACCCTTCTAGAGCCACCTAGGATCCTTCAAAAAGCATTCAGACCTTTCTAGACCATCCCCGGATCATTCTAAAAGCCCCCAGACCCTTCTAGAGACCCCCAGGATCATTCTAAAAGCCCCCAGACCCTTCTAGAGCCCCCCAGGATCATTCCAAAAGCCCCCAGACACTTCTAGAGCCCCCTAGGACCCATCTAAAAGCCCCCAGACCCTTCTAGAGTCCCCTAGGACACTTCTAAAAGCCCCCAGACCCTTCTAGACCCTCCCCGGATCCTTCGAAAAGACCCCAGACCCTTCTAGAGCCCCCCAGGATCATTCTAAAAGCCCCAGACCCTTCTAGAACCTCCCCAGTACCCTTCTAAAAGCCCCTAGACCTTTCTAGAGCCCCCCAGGACCCTTCTAAATGCCCCCAGACCCTTCAAGAGGCACCCAGAACCCTTCTAAAAGCACCCAGACCATTCTAGAGCCTCCCAGGACCATTCTAAAAGACCCCAGACCCTTCTAGACCCCCCCAGGACCCTTCTAAAAGTCCCCAGACCCTTCTAGAGCCCCCCAGGACCCTTCTGAAAGGCCGCAGACACTTATAGACACTCCCCGGATCCTTCTAAAAGACCCCAGACCCTTCTAGAGCACCCCAGGACCCTTCTAATAAGCCCCCAGACACTTCTCGAGCCCCCCAGGCCTCCTCTTAAGGCACCCCATCCCTTCTAGAGCACCCCAGGACCCTTCTAAAAGTCCCCAGACCTTTCTAGAGCACGCCAGGACCCGTCTAAAAGCCCCCAGACCATTCTAGAGCCCCCCCGGACCCTTCTAAAAGCCTCCAGACCCTTCTAGAGGCCCCCTGGACCTTTCTGAAAGCACCCAGAACCTTCTAGAGCCCCCCAGGACCATTCTAAAAGACCCCAGACCCTTCTAGAGCCTCCCAGGATCCTTCTAAAACACCCAGACTCTTCTAGATCCTCCCAGGACCCTTCTAAAAGCCCCCAGACCATTCTAGAGCCACCCAGGACCCTTCTAAAAGCCCCCAGACCCTTCTAGAGCCTCCAGGACCCTTCTAAAAGCACCCAGACCATTCTAGAGCACCCCAGGACCCTTCTAAAAGCCCCCAGACCCTTCTAGAGTCTACCAGGACCTTTCTACAAGCCCCCAGACCCTTCTAGAGCCCCCAAGGACGCTTCTAAAATCCCCCAGACCCTTCTAGAGGCCCCCAGGACCATTCTAAAAGCCACCAGACCCTTCTAGAGCCCCCCCAGGACCATTCTACAAGCCCCAGACCCTTCTAGAGCCCCCCAGGACCCTTCTAAAAGCACCCAGACCAATCTAGATCCACCCAGGACCCTTCTAAAAGCCCCCAGACCCTTCTAGAGGCCCCCAGGACTCGTCTAAAAGCCTCTAGACCCTTCTAGAGCCCCCAGGACCTTTCTAAAAGCACCCAGACCCTTCTAGAGGCTAACCGGTCCCTTATAAAAGCACCCAGACCCTTCTAGAGCCTCCCAGGACCCTTCTAAAAGCCACCAGACCATTCTAGAGACCCCCAGGACCCTTCTAAAAGCCCCCAGACCCTTCTAGACACTCCCCGGATCCTTCTAAACGCCCTCAGACCCTTCTAGAGCCCCCTAGGATCCTTCAAAAAGCACCCAGACCCTTCTAGACCGTCCCCGGATCATTCTAAAAGCCCCCAGAAACATCTAGAGCCACCCAGGACCCTTCTAAAAGCCCCCTGACCCTTCTAGAGCCCCCTATGACCCATCTAAATGCCCCCAGACCCTTCTAGAGGCCCCAAGGATCCTTTTAAAAGCCCCCAGACCCTTCTAGACCCTCCCCGTATCCTTCTAAAAAACCCCAGACCATTCTAGAGCCTCCCGGGACCATTCTAAAGCCCTCAGACCCTTCTAGAGGACACCAGGACCCTTCTAAAAGTCCCCAGACACTTCTAGAGCCCCCCAGGACCCTTCTAAAAGCCTACAGACCCTTCTAGAGCCCCCCAGGACCCTTCTAAAAGCCCCCAGACCAATCTAGAGGTCCCCAGGGCCCTCTTAAGGCACCCGTCCATTCTAGAGCACCCCAGGACCCTTCTAAAAGTCCACAGACCCTTCTAGAGCAACCCAGGACCCTTCTAAAAGCCCCAAGACCCTTCTAGAGGACCCCAGGACCCTTCTGAAAGTCAGCAAAACATTCTAGAGTCACCCAGGACCCTTCTGAAAGCCCCAAGAACCTTCTAGAGCATCCCAGGACCCTTCTAAAAGAACCCAGACCCTTCTAGGGCTCCACAGGACCCTTCTAAAAGCCCCCAGACCATTCTAGAGACACCCATGACCCTTCTGAAAGCCTCCAGAACCTTCTAGATCCACCCAGGACCCTTCTAAAAGCCACCAGACCCTTCTAGAGCCCCCCAGGACCATTCTAAAAGCCCCCAAACCCTTCTAGAGCCTCCCAGGACCCTTCTAAAAGCACCCAGACTCTTCTAGAGAGCCCCAGGACCATTCTAAAGGCCCCCAGACTCTAATAGACCCTCCCCGGATCATTCTAAATGCCCCCAGACCCTTCTAGACCCTCCCCGGATCATTCTAAAAGCCCCCAGACCCTTCTAGAGCCAAGCAGGACCCCTCTAAAAGCCCCCAGACCCTTCTAGAGTCCCCTAGGACCCATCTAAAAGCCCCCAGACCCTTCTAGAGGCCCCTAGGACCCTTCTAAAAGACCCCAGACCCTTCTAGACCCTCCCCGGATCCTTCGAAAAGACCCCAGACCCTTCTAGAGCCCACCAGGATCATTCTAAAAGACCCCAGACCCTTCTAGAGGCCCCCAGGAACCTTCTAAAAGCCCCCAGACCATTCTAGAGCCCCCCAGGACCCTTCTAAAGGCCCCCAGACCCTTCTAGACCCTCCCCGGATCATTCTAAAAGCCCCCAGATTCTTCTAGAGCCTCCCAGGACCCTTCTAATAGCCCCCCGACGTTTCTAGACCCTCCCCGGATCCTTCTAAATGACCCCAGACCTTTCTAGGGCCCCCCAGAACCCCTCTAAAAGCCTCCAGACCCTTGTAGAGCCCCCCAGGACCCGTCTAAAAGCGCCCAGACCCTTCTAGACCCTCCCCTGATCATTCTAAAAGACCCCAGACCCTTCTAAAACCTCCCAGGACTATTCTAAAAGAACCCAGACCCATCTAGACCCTCCCCGGATTATTCTAAAAGCCCCCAGACCCTTCTAGAGCCCCCCAAGACCCTTCTAAAATCCTCCAGACCCTTCTAGAGCCCCCCCGAACCACTCTAATAGTTCTCAGACCCTTCTAGACGCCCCCAGGACCCTTCTATAAGTCCCCAGACCCTTCTAGAGAACCCCAGGAACATTCTAAAAGCCCCCAGACCATTCTAGAGCCTCCCAGGAGCCTTCTAAAAGCCCCCAGACCCTTCTAGAGCCCACCCGGACCACTCTAATAGATCCCAGACCCTTCTAGAGGCCCCCAGGATACTTCTAAATGCTCCCAGACCCTTCTAGAGAACCCCGGGACCCTTCTAAAAGCCCCCAGACACCTCTAGAGCCCCCCAGGACCATTCTAAAAGCCCCCAGAACCTTCTAGACCCTCCCCGGATCATTCTAAAAGCCCCCAGACCCTTCTAGAGACCCCCATGACCCTTCTAAAAGCACTCAGACCCTTCTAGAGGGCCCCAGGACCCTTCTAAAAGCACCCAGACCCTTCTAGAGCCTCCCAGGACCATTCTAAAAGCCCCCAGACCCTTCTAGACGCCCCCAGGACCCTTCTGAAAGGCCGCAGACACATCTAGACACTCCCCGGATCTTTCTAAAAGAACCCAGACACTTCTAGAGATCCCCAGGAGCATTCTAAAAGCCCCCAGACCCTTCTAGAGCACTCCAGGACCCTTCTAAAAGCCCCCAGACCCTTCTAGAGCCCCCCCGGACCCTTCTAAAAGCCTCCAGACCCTTCTAGAGGACCCCGGGACCCTTCTGAAAGCCCCCAGAACCTTCTAGAGCATCCCAGGACAGTTCTAAAAGCCCCCAGACCCTTCTAGAGCATCCCAGGACAGATCTAAAAGCCCCCAGACCCTTCTAGAGCCTCCCAGGATCCTTCTAAAAGCTCCCAGACCCTTCTAGATACCCCCAGGACCCTTCTAAAAGCCCCCAGACCCTTCTAGAGCCACCCAGGACGCTTCTAAAAGCCCCCAGACCCTTCTAGAGACCTCCAGGACCCTTCTAAAAGCCCCCAGACCCTTCTAGAGCCCACCAGGACCCTTCTAAAAGCCCCCAGACCCTTCTAGAGCACCCCAGGACCCTTCTAAAAGCCCCCAGACCCTTCTTGACCCCCCCAGGACCCTTCTGAAAGCCCCCAGACCCTTCTAGCGGCACCCAGGACCCTTCTACAAGCCCCCAGACCCTTCTAGAGCCCCCCAGAACCCTTCTAAAAGCTCCCAGAGCTTTCTAGATGCCCCCAGGACCCTTCTAAAAGCCCCCAGACCCTTCTAGAGCCCCCCAGGACCCTTCTACAAGCCCCCAGACCCTTCTAGAGCCACCCAGGACCCTTCTAAAAGCACCCAGACCCTTCTAGAGGCCCCCATTACCCGTCTAAAAGCCTCTAGACCCTTCTAGAGCCCCCCAGGACCTTTCTAAACGCACCCAGACCCTTCTAGAGGCTCCCCGGACCCTTATAAAAGCACCCCGACCCTTCTAGAGCCTCCCAGTACCCTTCTAAAAGCAACCAGACCCTTCTAGAGAACCCCAGGACCCTTCTAAAAGCCCCCAGACCCTTCTAGAGCCACCTAGGATCCTTCAAAAAGCACCCAGACCTTTCTAGACGGTCCCCGGATCATTCTAAAAGCCCCCAGACCCTTCTAGAGACCCCCAGGATCATTCTAAAAGCCCCCAGACCCTTCTAGAGCCCCCCAGGATCATTCCAAAAGCCCCCAGAAACTTCTAGAGCCCCCTAGGACCCATCTAAAAGCCCCCAGACCCTTCTAGAGCCCCCCAGGACCCTTCTAAAAGGCCCTAGACCCTTCTAGAGCCCCCCAGGACCCTTCTAAATGCCCCCAGACCCTTCAAGAGGCACCCAGAACATTCTAAAAGCACCCAGACCATTCTAGAGCCTCCCAGGACGATTCTAAAAGCCCCCAGACCCTTCTAGACCCCCCCCAGGACCCTTCTAAAAGCCCCCAGACCCTTCTAGAGCCCCCCAGGACCCTTCTAAAAGCACCCAGACCATTCTAGAGCACCCCAGGACCCTTCTAAAAGCCCCCAGACCCTTCTAGAGCCTACCAGGACCTTTCTACAAGCACCAAGACCCTTCTAGAGCATCCCAGGACCCTTCTAAAAGCACCCAGACCCTTCTAGAGCCTCCCAGGACCCTTCTAAAAGCCCCCAGACCCTTCTAGAGCCTCCCAGGACCCTTCTAAAAGCACCCAGACCATTCTAGAGCACCCCAGGACCCTTCTAAAAGCCCCCAGACCCTTCTAGAGCCTACCAGGACCTTTCTACAAGCACCCAGACCCTTCTAGAGCCCCCAAGGACCCTTCTAAAAGCCCCCAGACCCTTCTAGAGGCCCCCAGGACCCTTCTAAAAGCCACCAGACCCTTCTAGAGCCCCCCCAGGACCATTCTACAAGCACCCAGACCCTTCTAGAGCCCCCCAGGACCCTTCTACAAGCCCCCAGACCAATCTAGATCCACCCAGGACCCTTCTAAAAGCCCCCAGACCCTTCTAGAGGCCCCCAGGACTCGTCTAAAAGCCTCTAGACCCTTCTAGAGCCCAACAGGACCTTTCTAAAAGCACCCAGACCCTTCTAGAGGCTAACCGGTCCCTTATAAAAGAACCCAGACCCTTCTAGAGCCTCCCAGGACCCTTCTAAAAGCCACCAGACCCTTCTAGAGCATCCCAGGACCCTTCTAAAACACCCAGACCCTTCTAGAGGCTCCCCGGACCCTTATAAAAGCACCCCGACCTTTCTAGAGCCTCCCAGTACACTTCTAAAAGCAACCAGACCCTTCTAGAGAACCCCAGGACCCTTCTAAAAGCCCCCAGACCATTCTAGAGCCACCCAGGACCCTTCTAAAAGCCCCCAGACCCTTCTAGAGGCCCCCAGGACCCGTCTAAAAGCCTCTAGACCCTTCTAGAGCCCCCCAGGACCTTTCTAAAAGCACCCAGACCCTTCTAGAGGCTCCCCGGACCCTTATAAAAGCACCCCGACCCTTCTAGAGCCTCCCAGTACCCTTCTAAAAGCAACCAGACCCTTCTAGAGAACCCCAGGACCCTTCTAAAAGCCCCCAGACCCTTCTAGACCCTTCCCGGATCCTTCTAAAAGCCCCCAGACCCTTCTAGAGCCACCTAGGATCCTTCAAAAAGCATTCAGACCTTTCTAGACCATCCCCGGATCATTCTAAAAGCACCCAGACCCTTCTAGAGACCCCCAGGATCATTCTAAAAGCCCCCAGACCCTTCTAGAGCCCAACAGGATCATTCCAAAAGCCCCCAGACACTTCTAGAGCCCCCTAGGACCCATCTAAAAGCCCCCAGACCCTTCTAGAGTCCCCTAGGACACTTCTAAAAGCCCCCAGACCCTTCTAGACCCTCCCCGGATCCTTCGAAAAGACCCCAGACCCTTCTAGAGCCCCCCAGGATCATTCTAAAAGCCCCCAGACCCTTCTAGAACCTCCCCAGTACCCTTCTAAAAGCCCCTAGACCTTTCTAGAGCCCCCCAGGACCCTTCTAAATGCCCCCAGACCCTTCAAGAGGCACCCAGAACCCTTCTAAAAGCACCCAGACCATTCTAGAGCCTCCCAGGACCATTCTAAAAGACCCCAGACCCTTCTAGACCCCCCCAGGACCCTTCTAAAAGCCCCCAGACCCTTCTAGAGCCCCCCAGGACCCTTCTGAAAGGCCGCAGACACTTATAGACACTCCCCGGATCCTTCTAAAAGACCCCAGACCCTTCTAGAGCACCCCAGGACCCTTCTAATAAGCCCCCAGACACTTCTCGAGCCCCCCAGGCCTCCTCTTAAGGCACCCCATCCCTTCTAGAGCACTCCAGGACCCTTCTAAAAGCCCCCAGACCATTCTAGAGCCCCCCCGGACCCTTCTAAAAGCCTCCAGACCCTTCTAGAGGCCCCCTGGACCTTTCTGAAAGCACCCAGAACCTTCTAGAGCCCCCCAGGACCCTTCTAAAACACCCAGACCCTTCTAGAGCATCCCAGGACCATTCTAAAAGACCCCAGACCCTTCTAGAGCCTCCCAGGATCCTTCTAAAACACCCAGACTCTTCTAGATCCTCCCAGGACCCTTCTAAAAGCCCCCAGACCATTCTAGAGCCACCCAGGACCCTTCTAAAAGCCCCCAGACCCTTCTAGAGCCTCCCAGGACCCTTCTAAAAGCACCCAGACCATTCTAGAGCACCCCAGGACCCTTCTAAAAGCCCCCAGACCCTTCTAGAGTCTACCAGGACCTTTCTACAAGCCCCCAGACCCTTCTAGAGCCCCCAAGGACGCTTCTAAAATCCCCCAGACCCTTCTAGAGGCCCCCAGGACCATTCTAAAAGCCACCAGACCCTTCTAGAGCCCCCCCAGGACCATTCTACAAGCCCCCAGACCCTTCTAGAGCCCCCCAGGACCCTTCTAAAAGCACCCAGACCAATCTAGATCCACCCAGGACCCTTCTAAAAGCCCCCAGACCCTTCTAGAGGCCCCCAGGACTCGTCTAAAAGCCTCTAGACCCTTCTAGAGCCCCCCAGGACCTTTCTAAAAGCACCCAGACCCTTCTAGAGGCTAACCGGTCCCTTATAAAAGCACCCAGACCCTTCTAGAGCCTCCCAGGACCCTTCTAAAAGCCACCAGACCATTCTAGAGACCCCCAGGACCCTTCTAAAAGCCCCCAGACCCTTCTAGACACTCCCCGGATCCTTCTAAACGCCCTCAGACCCTTCTAGAGCCCCCTAGGATCCTTCAAAAAGCACCCAGACCCTTCTAGACCGTCCCCGGATCATTCTAAAAGCCCCCAGAAACATCTAGAGCCACCCAGGACCCTTCTAAAAGCCCCCTGACCCTTCTAGAGCCCCCTATGATCCATCTAAATGCCCCCAGACCCTTCTAGAGGCCCCAAGGATCCTTTTAAAAGCCCCCAGACCCTTCTAGACCCTCCCCGTATCCTTCTAAAAAACCCCAGACCATTCTAGAGCCTCCCGGGACCATTCTAAAGCCCTCAGACCCTTCTAGAGGACACCAGGACCCTTCTAAAAGTCCCCAGACACTTCTAGAGCCCCCCAGGACCCTTCTAAAAGCCTACAGACCCTTCTAGAGCCCCCCAGGACCCTTCTAAAAGCCCCCAGACCAATCTAGAGGTCCCCAGGGCCCTCTTAAGGCACCCCGTCCATTCTAGAGCACCCCAGGACCCTTCTAAAAGTCCACAGACCCTTCTAGAGCAACCCAGGACCCTTCTAAAAGCCCCAAGACCCTTCTAGAGGACCCCAGGACCCTTCTGAAAGTCAGCAAAACATTCTAGAGTCACCCAGGACCCTTCTGAAAGCCCCAAGAACCTTCTAGAGCATCCCAGGACCCTTCTAAAAGAACCCAGACCCTTCTAGGGCTCCACAGGACCCTTCTAAAAGCCCCCAGACCATTCTAGAGACACCCATGACCCTTCTGAAAGCCTCCAGAACCTTCTAGATCCACCCAGGACCCTTCTAAAAGCCACCAGACCCTTCTAGAGCCCCCCAGGACCATTCTAAAAGCCCCCAAACCCTTCTAGAGCCTCCCAGGACCCTTCTAAAAGCACCCAGACTCTTCTAGAGAGCCCCAGGACCATTCTAAAGGCCCCCAGACTCTAATAGACCCTCCCCGGATCATTCTAAATGCCCCCAGACCCTTCTAGACCCTCCCCGGATCATTCTAAAAGCCCCCAGACCCTTCTAGAGCCAAGCAGGACCCCTCTAAAAGCCCCCAGACCCTTCTAGAGTCCCCTAGGACCCATCTAAAAGCCCCCAGACCCTTCTAGAGGCCCCTAGGACCCTTCTAAAAGACCCCAGACCCTTCTAGACCCTCCCCGGATCCTTCGAAAAGACCCCAGACCCTTCTAGAGCCCACCAGGATCATTCTAAAAGACCCCAGACCCTTCTAGAGGCCCCCAGGAACCTTCTAAAAGCCCCCAGACCATTCTAGAGCCCCCCAGGACCCTTCTAAAGGCCCCCAGACCCTTCTAGACCCTCCCCGGATCATTCTAAAAGCCCCCAGATTTTTCTAGAGCCTCCCAGGACCCTTCTAATAGCCCCCCGACGTTTCTAGACCCTCCCCGGATCCTTCTAAATGACCCCAGACCTTTCTAGGGCCCCCCAGAACCCCTCTAAAAGCCTCCAGACCCTTGTAGAGCCCACCCGGACCACTCTAATAGTTCTCAGACCCTTCTAGAGGCCCCCAGGACCCTTCTATAAGTCCCCAGACCCTTCTAGAGAACCCCAGGAACATTCTAAAAGCCCCCAGACCATTCTAGAGCCTCCCAGGAGCCTTCTAAAAGCCCCCAGACCCTTCTAGAGCCCACCCGGACCACTCTAATAGATCCCAGACCCTTCTAGAGGCCCCCAGGATACTTCTAAATGCTCCCAGACCCTTCTAGAGAACCCCGGGACCCTTCTAAAAGCCCCCAGACACCTCTAGAGCCCCCCAGGACCCTTCTAAAAGCCCCCAGAACCTTCTAGACCCTCCCCGGATCATTCTAAAAGCCCCCAGACCCTTCTAGAGACCCCCATGACCCTTCTAAAAGCACTCAGACCCTTCTAGAGGGCCCCAGGACCCTTCTAAAAGCACCCAGACCCTTCTAGAGCCTCCCAGGACCATTCTAAAAGCCCCCAGACCCTTCTAGACGCCCCCAGGACCCTTCTGAAAGGCCGCAGACACATCTAGACACTCCCCGGATCTTTCTAAAAGAACCCAGACACTTCTAGAGATCCCCAGGAGCATTCTAAAAGCCCCCAGACCCTTCTAGAGCACTCCAGGACCCTTCTAAAAGCCCCCAGACCCTTCTAGAGCCCCCCCGGACCCTTCTAAAAGCCTCCAGACCCTTCTAGAGGACCCCGGGACCCTTCTGAAAGCCCCCAGAACCTTCTAGAGCATCCCAGGACAGTTCTAAAAGCCCCCAGACCCTTCTAGAGCATCCCAGGACAGATCTAAAAGCCCCCAGACCCTTCTAGAGCCTCCCAGGACCCTTCTAAAAGCTCCCAGACCCTTCTAGATACCCCCAGGACCCTTCTAAAAGCCCCCAGACCCTTCTAGAGCCACCCAGGACGCTTCTAAAAGCCCCCAGACCCTTCTAGAGACCTCCAGGACCCTTCTAAAAGCCCCCAGACCCTTCTAGAGCCCACCAGGACCCTTCTAAAAGCCCCCAGACCCTTCTAGAGCACCCCAGGACCCTTCTAAAAGCCCCCAGACCCTTCTTGACCCCCCCAGGACCCTTCTAAAAGCCCCCAGACCCTTCTAGCGGCACCCAGGACCCTTCTACAAGCCCCCAGACCCTTCTAGAGCCCCCCAGAACCCTTCTAAAAGCTCCCAGAGCTTTCTAGATGCCCCCAGGACCCTTCTAAAAGCCCCCAGACCCTTCTAGAGCCCCCCAGGACCCTTCTACAAGCCCCCAGACCCTTCTAGAGCCACCCAGGACCCTTCTAAAAGCACCCAGACCCTTCTAGAGGCCCCCATTACCCGTCTAAAAGCCTCTAGACCCTTCTAGAGCCCCCCAGGACCTTTCTAAATGCACCCAGACCCTTCTAGAGGCTCCCCGGACCCTTATAAAAGCACCCCGACCCTTCTAGAGCCTCCCAGTACCCTTCTAAAAGCAACCAGACCCTTCTAGAGAACCCCAGGACCCTTCTAAAAGCCCCCAGACCCTTCTAGACCCTTCCCGGATCCTTCTAAAAGCCCCCAGACCCTTCTAGAGCCACCTAGGATCCTTCAAAAAGCACCCAGACCTTTCTAGACGGTCCCCGGATCATTCTAAAAGCCCCCAGACCCTTCTAGAGACCCCCAGGATCATTCTAAAAGACCCCAGACCCTTCTAGAGCCCCCCAGGATCATTCCAAAAGCCCCCAGACACTTCTAGAGCCCCCTAGGACCCATCTAAAAGCCCCCAGACCCTTCTAGAGTACCCTAGGACACTTCTAAAAGCCCCCAGACCCTTCTAGACCCTCCCCGGATCCTTCGAAAAGACCCCAGACCCTTCTAGAGCCCCCCAGGATCATTCTAAAAGCACCCAGACCCTTCTAGAGCCACCCAGTACCCTTCTAAAAGGCCCTAGACCCTTCTAGAGCCCCCCAGGACCCTTCTAAATGCCCCCAGACCCTTCAAGAGGCACCCAGAACCATTCTAAAAGCACCCAGACCATTCTAGAGCCTCCCAGGACGATTCTAAAAGCCCCCAGACCCTTCTAGACCCCCCCAGGACCCTTCTAAAAGCCCCCAGACCCTTCTAGAGCCCCCCAGGACCCTTCTGAAAGGCCGCAGACACTTATAGACACTCCCCGGATCCTTCTAAAAGACCCCAGGCCCTTCTAGAGCACCCCAGGACCCTTCTAAAAGCCCCCAGACACTTCTAGAGCCCCCCAGGCCTCCTCTTAAGGCACCCCGTCCCTTCTAGAGCACCCCAGGACCCTTCTAAAAGTCCCCAGACCTTTCTAGAGCACGCCAGGACCCGTCTAAAAGACCCCAGACCATTCTAGAGCCCCCCCGGACCCTTCTAAAGGCCTCCAGACCCTTCTAGAGGCCCCCTGGACCTTTCTGAATGCACCCAGAACCTTCTAGAGCCCTCCAGGACCCTTCTAAAAGCCCCAGACCCTTCTAGAGCCTACCAGGACCTTTCTACAAGCACCCAGACCCCTTCTAGAGCATCCCAGGACCCTTCTAAAAGCACCCAGACTCCTTCTAGAGCCTCCCAGGACCCTTCTAGAAAGCCCCCAGACCCTTCTAGAGCCTCCCAGGACCCCTTCTAAAAGCACCCAGACCATTCTAGAGCACCCCAGGACCCTTCTAAAAGCCCCCAGACCCTCTCTAGAGCCTACCAGGACCGTTCTACAAGCACCCAGACCCTTCTAGAGACCCCAAGGACCCTTCTAAAAGCCCCCCAGACCCTTCTAGAGGCCCCCAGGACCCTTCTAAAAGCCACCAGACCCTTCTAGAGCCCCCCCAGGACCATTCTACAAGCACCCAGACCCTTCTAGAGCCCCGCCAGGACCCTTCTACAAGCCCCCAGACCAATCTAGATCCACCCAGGACCCTTTCTAAAAGCCCCCAGACCCTTCTAGAGGCCCCCAGGACTCGTCTAAAAGCCTCTAGACCCTTCTAGAGCCCAACAGGACCTTTCTAAAAGCACCCAGACCCTTCTAGAGGCTAACCGGTCCCTTATAAAAGCACCCAGACCCTTCTAGAGCCTCCCAGGACCCTTCTAAAAGCCACCAGACCCTTCTAGAGACCCCCAGGACCCTTCTAAAAGCCCCCAGACCCTTCTAGACACTCCCCGGATCCTTCTAAACGCCCTCAAACCCTTCTAGAGCCCCCTAGGATCCTGTCAAAAAGCACCCAGACCCTTCTAGACCGTCCCCGGATCATTCTAAAAGCCCCCAGACCCTTCTAGAGCCCCCCAGGACCCTTCTAAAAGCCCCCTGACCCCTTCTAGAGCCCCCTATGACCCATCTAAATGCCCCCAGACCCTTCTAGAGGCCCCCAGGACCCTTCTAAAAGCCCCCAGACCCTTCTAGACCCCTCCCCGTATCCTTCTAAAAAACCCCAGACCATTCTAGAGCCTCCCGGGACCATTCTAAAGCCCTCAGTCCATTCTAGAGGACACCAGGACCCTTCTAAAAGCCCCCAGAACCTTCTAGAGAACCCCAGGACCCTTCTAAAAGCCCCCAGACCCTTCTAGACCCTTCCCGGATCCTTCTAAAGCCCCCAGACCCTTCTAGAGCCACCTAGGATCCTTCAAAAAGCACCCAGACCTTTCTAGACGGTCCCCCGGATCATTCTAAAAGCCCCCCAGACCCGTTCTAGAGACCCCCCAGGATCATTCTAAAAGACCCCAGACCCTTCTAGAGCCCCCCAGGATCATTCCAAAAGCCCCCAGACACTTCTAGAGAGCCCCCCTAGGACCCCATCTAAAAGCCCCCAGACCCTTCTAGGAGTACCCTAGGACACTTCTAAAAGCCCCCCAGACCCTTCTAGACCCCTCCCCGGATCCTTCGAAAAGACCCCAGACCCTTCCTAGAGCCCCCCAGGATCATTCTAAAAGCACCCAGACCCTTCTAGAGCCACCCAGTACCCTTCTAAAAGGCCCTAGACCCTTCTAGAGCCCCCCAGGACCCTTCTAAATGCCCCCAGACCCTTCAAGAGGCACCCAGAACCATTCTAAAAGCACCGCAGACCATTCTAGAGCCTCCCAGGACGATTCTAAAAAGCCCCCAGACCCTTCTAGACCCCCCCCAGGACCCTTCTAAAAGCCCCCAGACCCTTCTAGAGCCCCCCAGGACCCTTCTGAAAGGCCGCAGACACTACTTAGCTAGACACTCCCCGGATCCTTCTAAAAGACCCAGGCCCTTCTAGAGCACCCCAGGACCCTTCTAAAAGCCCCCAGACACTTCTAGAGCCCCCAGGCCTCCTCTTAAGGCACCCCGTCCCTTCTAGAGCACCCCCAGGACCCTTCTAAAAGTCCCCAGACCTTTCTAGAGCACGCCAGGACCCGTCTAAAAGACCCCAGACCATTCTAGAGCCCCCCCGGACCCCTTCTAGAAAGGCCTCCAGAGACCCTTCTAGAGGCCCCCTGGACCTTTCTGAATGCACCCAGAACCTTCTAGAGAGCCCTCCAGGACCCTTCTAAAAGCCCCCAGACACCTTCTAGAGCCTACCAGGACCTTTCTACAAGCACCCAGACCCTTCTAGAGCATCCCAGGACCCTTCTAAAAGCACCCCAGACCCTTCTAGAGCCTCCCAGGACCCTTCTAAAAGCCCCCAGACCCTTCTAGAGCCTCCCAGGACCCTTCTAAAAGCACCCAGACCATTCTAGAGCACCCCAGGACCCTTCTAAAAGCCCCCAGACCCTTCTAGAGCCTACCAGGACCTTTCTACAAGCACCCAGACCCTTCTAGAGCCCCCAAGGACCCTTCTAAAAGCCCCCAGACCCTTCTAGAGGCCCCCCAGGACCCTTTCTAAAAGCCACCAGACCCTTCTAGAGCCCCCCAGGACCATTCTACAAGCACCCAGACCCTTCTAGAGCCCCCCAGGACCCTTCTACAAGCCCCCAGACCAATCTAGATCCACCCAGGACCCTTCTAAAAGCCCCCCGAGACCCCTTCTAGAGGGCCCCCAGGACTCGTCTAAAGAGCCTCTAGACCCTTCTAGAGCCCAACAGACCTTTCTAAAAGCACCCAGACCCTTCTAGAGGCTAACCGGTCCCCTTATAAAAGCACCCAGACCCTTCTAGAGCCTCCCAGGGACCCTTCTAAAAGCCCACCAGACCCTTCTAGAGACCCCCAGGACCCTTCTAAAAGCCCCCAGACCCTTCTAGACACTCCCCGGATCCTTCTAAACGCCCTCAAAACCCTTCTAGAGCCCCCTAGGATCCTTCAAAAAGCACCCAGACCCTTCTAGACCGTCCCCGGATCATTCTAAAAGCCCCCAGACCTCTTCTAGAGCCCCCCAGGACCCTTCTAAAAGCCCCCTGACACCTTCTAGAGCCCCTATGACCCATCTAAATGCCCCCAGACCCTTCTAGAGGCCCCCCAGGACCCTTCTAAAAGCCCCCAGACCCTTCTAGACCCTCCCCGTATCCTTCTCAAAAAACCCCAGACCATTCTAGAGCCTCCCGGGACCATTCTAAAGCCCTCAGTCCATTCTAGAGGACACCAGGACCCTTCTAAAAGCCCCCAGAACCTTCTAGAGCACCCCAGAACCCTTCTAAAAGCCCTCAAGACCCTTCTAGAGCCCCCCAGGACCCTTCTAAAAGCACCCAGACCCTTATAGAGGCCCCCAGGACCCTCCTGAAAGCCCCAAGAACCTCTAGAGCATCCCAGGACCCTTCTAAAAGAACCCAGACCCTTCTAGGGCTCCCCAGGACCCTTCTAAAAGCCCCCCAGACCATTCTAGAGACACCCCATGACCCTTCTGAAAGCCTCCAGAACCTTCTAGATCAAACCCAGGACCGCTTCTAA
>JAUNZM010001240.1:0-135000 GCA_033459285.1 Clamator glandarius
AATAAATAAATAACTAACTCAGCAGTTAACTCTAGAATCTGAAAGTTCAGAGAAAATTAAAATTTCAAAACCTCTGACATGACGACTCCTTGAACTGTGTATTAGAGTCCTACCTAGTGATTACAAGTGGCAAATCCACAAATGTTTTTCTCAAATGGATAATTGAGGTATTTGTTGTGAAGCTTCTTAGTTGCAATTACTGAGCTTATGGACAAAATTTAACAAGGAGATTTTAATCAATTATATTGTTACATTAAGCAACAAAAATCAGAACATTTATACTTAGCACTAACATTCTGGCTCTAACTCACCCAAATATGTGCAGAAATTTCAATAAGTGTGATGCACGGAATCACGTAAATTAATATTTCAGTACAGCAAGCCATTCTTTAATTGTTAACTGAAACCTTAAAACTTTGAGGTGGTATCTGGATGAGACTCATAGCTGCTGCACACATGTAGAGAGTGGACAAAACAATAGTAATCCAAATTTCAGGTGTTATTTTGGAATTATTCTACATCTGGAATGAATAAATGGAGTCGAGAATGGTCCTCTGTGAGCCGGTATTAACTTAGTATAAGGACAATGGCTCATAATTCATGACATGTATGGTTCCAATTTTAGTTTTTAGGTACCTGAAGTACCTTAAGTAACTGCCTTGCAAAAAGCTACTAATAAGCCATTGTACCAAGGCATGTAGGATACTTATGCACGTATAGTAAGATATGTAAATGGTAACAGAGTAAAAGAAGCATAATCTGATTTACCTTCTGGTCCTAACTCTGTTATCTTCGGCAGAGTGAACTCCTGAGGAACAAATGGAAGTAGTGGAAAATCGATCCTGCAGATGGCTTTGTACAGCAAATAAAACCCTGTGACAAACCAAGCCATACTAGAAGGGGTCAAGATTGTATTATAGTGAACAACTCACCATTACAGCATAACAGCTACTGCTTTTTTCTGTTAGTTTTCCTTTCCTGTTTTGTATCTGGAGGTAGTGAAACTGCATGTACTAATTTTAGAATTGTCCTATTAGTCCCAGTTGGCAGGATTATCCTGTGAGATTTCCTTATTTAAGAAAAAGAAAATGAACTAGAAGGGTGAAAATAGGAACTTCAGAAACTAACAAATTAAAACCTAACATCCTGAAAATATTTTTCATATGTCATAAATAATAGTCTGAGTGCTTCCAAAAGAGCCTTCATGTCATTATAGATTGTGGTGGGCATGTTCTTATATTTTCTAAATAAAAGGATTATACAAATATTTTCGCTCTAAAATTATTTTGCAAAAGCTGCAAAGATTAAAGATCATTTCACCTACACAGCTGCCATCTCATTTAAATTTGCATCCAATCTACAGTAATTATGAACACACAAGCACACACACATACACTGTATCTATCTACTACACTAGAGAGAAAAAAGATCCCTTGTAAATGAAATCTTCACACGCTTCTATGAGAAGCTACAGAACTGAATAAAAAGATCCATCAGGGTGCATTGTTTCGTCTTTCAGAGTGGGTACTAAATACTGGCAAATACTTTTCTTCCTAAGAGGAAGAAATAAGAGAAATTAATTCAGTTTCGAACATTCATTTCAGAAAAGATGACAGATTTCTGTATGTAGACATCAGCCCACTTTTGCTATGCATAGGATGACCTTCGACTGAACTGCAGAAAGTAAATGACAGGAAAGTTTCCTGAAAAAGTTTAGTGAGGATATAAGAGATTAATGACCATATTTGTGTTGGACACTCTCCTCTGTATAGCATATTCAGAGTGATAGAACCATGTTATTTATTGTATTTTTTCAGATCATTTGCAATGTTAATTTATATGAGTTTGATATCGCTTTTGTCTTTTAGTTGTGTGTTATTCTGAGAAATCCCTGGGGAAGGAAAGGATTTATATGCTTTGTGTACACATTCTGCAGACTAAGCACTCTGGCATAATTATTTTTGGCACTCACTAACTGATTAAAACATCCAATTTAACTCATGATCAGTAAGATTAAACCTTTTTAATATACCTCAAAAGTAAATTATCATTTGCTACTCAAACATCCCTTTCTGCACACATCCCCAATAAAACTGTTCATTTTTTCGTTAATGTACCTTTTAACGAGGATTCCCTTTTATTTCTTCCTCTGGGCAAAACTGCCTTATCCTTTACAGAGAGGTAGGAACAAAGATGAGATGGAAGCTGACTGTGCTACTACATGGGTTTCTAATGTCAAACCAATTATAAGTCACTCTTTGTGTGTGTGTGTGTTTTGTACAGACTCAGCTGTTAAAGAAAACACATCCCTGCTTTGTGTTTACTTGATATACAGATAAATGTTAGCAGTTAGGAGAAGATAATATTTGAAAAAAAAATCATTTGCATGACTCAGAATAAAATTTTGCAAGCTCTTATTTCATTTGACAATAGCTATATTTTTAAGGATATGTTACATTTTAATTTTGCAAGAAGGCCTACTTAATAGTGTACTCAAACCATGTTTCAGCATTAGAATTTGGAGAAAAGAAAAATAATGGCTCCAAAGGAATGAAAATCTCTCTGTAGCCCTGTATTAGTAAGGAAATGTTTGCAGAGCCCAAAACAGGATGGGCACACAAACATTTATCACAGAAAATATGAAATACTCAAGTTTCATTGATCCTCACCGATACTGTGCTCACCTTAGCTGGAACCAGCATGGAAGTCAAGGACAGTCACAGGATAGAGGTCATAAACTTAGAAGAAAATGGTGACTGTAGATTTTGCAATCCGTGATTCACCTAGATTTTGTCCTATCACCTCAGAATGATGCATCTGTGCGTCAAGAAGCCTTGTTTTAGAAAAATCTGGTCAATGTAGCCTAATTTCTTATGTGGTGCCACTTATTTGATGCCACCAATCCAACCTCTCACCAACAATACACCTCTCTGAAAGAGTTGCATCAAACCTGTGCTAAAGATACTTTGGTGATCAATACCCTTAATCTTTCAAAACTGAGGCCATGGAAATTGGGCAAGAATTCAGAAAACATTCAATGTGGAATAAGCCAATGTAAAATTAAACACCAACTCTGAAGCTAGCTACTGTATGTTTTATTTGCCTTTCCACGCAGAAAAGGGTTGTCATAGAAGCAAGATATCATCGGGGTTTAGAAACCTGAAAAATAACACTTTGTGTCTGATTAAACAAAACCAAACCAAAGGAAACAGATTCTGTGAAGGCAGCTCCAGGCAGCTCTCCATGCCAAGTCAAGTTCATTAGTGGGGTACACCCTCAGCAGTGATGCAATACTTCATTACTTTCTTCTTTAACTGGCTTATTTTAAGCGCAGGAAGAAAATTCAAGATTGGATGCAGTAGGAGACTTTTGGCCTGTTGTGGCTGTGTTTATGTGTAGAGGTGCCTTCTGGTCTAGTTGCTGAAGGGGAAACAAGTACAAATGTCTCGGCCTTGGCTGCTAGGGTCTGATTATAAACACTGTGCTAGAGAATTCATGGATTATTCATGTGTAATTACAGATAGCTATTGTGCTCTTTTAAATCATCCCTATGGCCCATTATGGCCCATAACAACTGAAATAGCAATTGTCATAGTAAGGTTTGGGCTCTGTCATAGAGTGTAGGCTCTAATCAATAATGATGAATGGTAAAATTTAGCATCAAGCAGGAGAAAGTCTAGTTGCCTCCCGCCATAAATCTGTACGAATACCAAGCCGTGCAGCTGCTGGATCTGGAAATTTAAAAGGCAACCCTCTCCCTCCACCCCCTACACATGCACCTCTATAAAAGTTGAAAAAGGAGAAATGTGCAATATGTCAATTCTAATAATCCACATGCTGTTAAGACACTTTTCTATTTATTCAAAGCGGGGTGAACCCTAGGTTGTTTTCAAGGTCAATTCCAGGTGAAAGGGGGGGTCATCTGGAGGCCACCTCGGCTCCCATGCAGGTCAATAACGCCTCCTCCTGCCCCAGAAGACAAGCTGCTCACACCCAATCAATCCACCAATGCTGCCGCTGCACCCAGCGTAATGAACAGTGAATAAATGTAGCCTATCATCACAAAACATGCTTTTTAAGTACCTTCCCTTTTCATGTAAAACCTCTCGCTGTCAAATTCTACATTCAGTCATCCAGCAGTGAGTAGCAAAAGTGAGAAATCAGGCTCTCATTGGGGTTGGTAAAAGGTCATTGCTGACAGACATGGAGGTTAAACTGCCGAGTTAAAATACTGTTCATTACCCACTGCAGCTTTTTGCTAACTATACTTCTTTGTGTTACAGTCAAGCAGTACATCAATATGCCCCTCCTCCTAATTCATTAGCAATTGTTGAATTGTACAGAAGGCGGAAAAAGAAGGATTGATCTTTTATAATTTTTTTTCTTTTCCGTGTCAGATACTTTTACATCTTTATCCACTCAGTATTAAATACTCTGCTCACAGACTGTGCTGCCCGCTTGTGATGAACAGTCATCATTATGGGTACGATTCCTGAAGGCAGAGACGGCCAGTTCATCTGAAACCCCAAAGGTTTGGGGCTGCTCAGGCAATAGTTCCTTTTCTCTTTCCCTTTTAATTAATTGGCCATCTGTGTATCAATAAACTTGAAATTTCACACTGCAACTATGTCCTACTCAAATACGTTTGAAGCACAAATCAAGGAAAAAAAATGCTTCTCCTGCAAATGAAGTAAAAACGGTTAAAAACAGACGTAACATGCTAAATTGACATCTACCTCAGATAAAATGCCTATTACCTGTTCATGCTGACTGGGTTAGATCTTTATCAAACACTATCCTCACTGTAGATCTCAAGACACTCCCAAATCTAATATTTTATTAAGAAATGTTTAAAGTCTGCATTTTTTCCAAGATTAAAGAATTTTGATGTATCCAAAAGAGCCATTTAGAACAGCAAGGAATCATCGGAGTTCAAATGGAAATAGCAGTGAAGGTTTCATTTGTACCAAAGGCAGTGATTCAGTGGGAATTCTTAACAGTTGAGACCAATTTCCCAAAATGAAATTCCATTCTTTGATTAATTAATAAGTAGATGGGATTCCCTTTATTGAAATGCAAAGCTTTTGTATTTAAAGATAGCCATCTTAAAAGAAATAATCTCACAGAGCAATAGAAAAATTATCTCTAATCATGAATAAAACAAAGGTTTATTTACATGCACGGTACAACAATAATTTGACTCAACAAATTACCATTATCTATTTAAATCTTTAAAAAATGCATTCAGAGATTTCTTCAGGAAAATATATCTTTTTTTCCTCCTGTATGCTTTCTCTCTCAGTGGGACTGAAAATAAAATGTTATGACTTAAATCACAAGAGGCTAACATCATTTTTAGCAACAAGGGCTGCATAATTTCAAGACTGTGAGTGAGTGGCTGACTTTAACTAAAATGTTTCAGTTCTGTGCGTATATAGGTACATAAATAATTCAGAATTAATCCCTGCAGAGGGGACAATGGGAATCGTAAATTATCCATGTGCCGTCCTCAACATTAGAGGCAATGAACCTATAGTAACAAACTATGAGTGTTACTCATTACATACATTTCACAGACACCTTAACCTTTTGAATATTAATTTCCCTCTGCAGCTTGTAGCTAGGCGGCATAATTTTTTTCCTTTCCTTTCCTGCTTCATTCTGTGCCTTCATTCTTTCTCCCTCTCTCTCTTTTTAACCTTTCCTGAACAACATGTCAGTTAAGCTATTGAGTGGGTTGTGAATACTGAAGGCATATCGATTCTTTTTCTAACTAAATAGTTACCAGAAAGCATTTTTTTTAAAACCTAGATTGTTGTTTCAGTAATATTACATGGAGCACTTTATGTACTCAGAGATTAGGTATGTGTATACTGGCTTGGCTATTTGATGTGGTCTAATGCATGTAAATCCAAGGTTCATCACTACCTCTAAACACCAGGAATGCTTTGGGATCCTCACCATTTTGATGCTAATAAATGTCAATCCTTTTATGATATCTAAGCTTCCCTAGTTTTCAATTAGAGAGGTAGAAAGTGTATTTCATCAGAATGCAATAGAGATAGCAGTAATATAATTTTTACTTAAGATTTTTGTCTGATGAGTAAGTGATAGGGAATTTTGGTTATGTTTTGTTTGGTGGTTTTATTTATAGATCTAGATATGGTATGTAAGAATAATTTTTTTTCTAAAAACTATATTCAAAGAGAGACTGTAAGTAACTCATCACAAAATATTGCACCTCTTCCAGAGACATGAGAATATAAGAAATATATTTTCTTTGGAAGCATTTTTCCAGAGAAGAGGATTTCAGGAGCAACACTGGAAACCATACTTAAAAGCTTTAATACTAAATCCATACTTAGAGGCTTTGAAAAACACAAGAGGAGTCAATGGGAGGTTATATGCAGTATGCAGCAATTATGAAACAAATTATACACACACTTACACATTTCAGGTTTAGCTGAAATTATACCCTGACTGTTCTGTAAACCCTTACTTCTCTTAGGAGACTCCACTGGGGCTTTTCATGAGAGGGTTTAGAGGATCAATATCCATTTGGAAAGCTCATGATGCTATTTCTGTTAAAAAGTGGAACAGAACAATACTGTCAGGACACTAATCCCCTGATTTCAAGGGGACTTTATTCGCATGAATAAGGGTTGCAAGTTCAGGCTAAGGTCTGTTAGATGATTACTATGCATTCTTCTACTTTCTGTGTATGTTCATACATTTCTCTGTAAGCATCTGCTGCTGCTTTGACAGAAAGAGGAATGCAGAGCTATGTAGATGTTTGGTCAGACCCAGTAAAAGGTAATCATATCAAGTTTTTGCCAGCTGCATCCAGAGAACTGATCTGCTCTGAGTTAAAATTATCTCCATGACATGATACTATGAAGAAAGCAGAGGTTCTAATGCCTTGTTCCATGTGATTTTTGAAATTATTGTTATTTTTAAACAGGCCCCTTTCTCCTGCCTTTGCTTCCCCAGATCTCTCTGACGTAGTGGAATGGGCGTGTGGAAGGCATAGTAATAACTTTCCCTAACACTATATGCAAAGGAATTGGGGTGTGCTTCTCATTAGGTCTACCTGTCTCCGATTTGTCCATCTTCGAGCTTAAGAGATCTCTTTATAGCAAGCTTGACTGGGGATATCCAGTGTTTTCATGTGTGTTTGGAAAACAGCTTGGCCTCACGGCCCTGGTTTCACAGTAGGATATCCTCAGAATTTAAGTGGTACACCTATACCATCATTACTTGATTTAATAATCCTATGCTTAAAACCATCCTATGTAATCATCAACATTTCTCCTACAAGATTCTATAATTCCTATTTTGTTTTCTTGATTTAATGTCTTCCATAGAATCACCACTATAGAATCATAGAATCACCAGGTTGGAAAAGACCCACTGGATCATTGAGTCCAACCATCGCTCTTATTTAGGTGGCAGAGCTGTAGGGTCATATTCTCTCAAATTTATAGGACTACTCACTTTGAAGTATGCAAGAATCTACTTTTTTTTTCTGGGGCAAACCTTTCTCTGATCCTACAAGCTAGACATGAAGTACACTCTCCCTCCTCTTGTTTTTATTAACTTAATACAGTATTAAAATGCATGTACCATAACATCATACATGCATTAGAAAAGGCCAGCACACGAGAGTACTGTTTTGCCTAGCAAGGAAGATATATGTAAACTGATTTCGCTTTTTAAATTATTTGAGCATAAACAATTGAGATTTAAAGATTCTCTGCGATGGCAAAATATGAAATAAATTGGTGTCTTGTCACCCTGTGAAATTCCACTGAAATACCCCAATTTATGCCATTTATTGGAAGATAAGCACTTATTTCTTTCACTATCTTCACAAAATATATATCATAGAATATTCTGAGTTAGAAATCAGGATAACCACAATATTAGGCACATTTCCAGGCAGAAAATATGAATATAATGTGTTCATGAAAACACAGTTGTATGGTTATGCTAAGAAGAAATGAAGAAAAAGCCCCACAAAATAAATATTCAAATGTAGAATTTATGTTAAATGAACTTGTGATAATTGTGTGCTAAAAAAATAAATCATGTTAACCCACTTGACTGAGACTTACATGGTTTCTCTTCTCAGAGAAAGAACTCTCATAAACCACAGCCCAATTATTCAATTTCCCTTACTAATTATGGAAACTACTCATTTCTTGGCCTCAAGCACTAGATGATGTATCTCTGAAGGGCAACACAAGATTTATCATAATCTGTGGCTCTCTTTATTTAATGAGAATAAAAATAAATACTTCAGAAGTTCCAGTGTTACAGGTAACTTTAGATTCTAGGTTGAATATGATTGATGAGTTCTCTTATACTGAACATTACAACTCAAAGCATTTTCTGCTCTAAGATAGTTGCAGACATTGGACTGTTCATTAAATGCAACAAAGCCCAAGTACAGACAAAGAACAAATTTGTCGCTAATTCTATGAAGACTACTGACCATCCCCTGTAGTCCACCATGACCTGCTTTGATTTTCACAACATGGGGATGTTACATGTCATGATCTATAAAGGATCACAGATCAGAATGTAAATACATCTAATCTGTTTTCTCATGTATTCCAGAGCTGCTCTGAACTAGTGGGTAAGAAATTTCTTACTGAGGTAGACATCATCATAATATCTAAAGATCTGACCTGACATACATAAAATATATTGGATTCTGCAGTGGGCTTCAGGAGCTAATATTTCTTTCTGAAGTAAAGAAGAGTCAGATACAAAGTCTCCTCTCTGAAACTGGAAAAAGCAGCTCTTGGAAGAGGTTCTTCTGTGACCACCTCTCGCTTTGAACTAGGCATGATCTGTGGGATACAGACTGCCAGTCTGTCTCTACGTTCATCGGACAAAATTAGTTCTGTGGCACAACAGACTTAATGCCAAATCTAAAATGCACTGGCTGAATTACCTCATAAAAGTAGCTGTTCACTACATTCCTCTCCACTGCTGTTAAAGGAATTCGGACACAGGTGCCTGCCACTGTACATACTTCAAGTTAGGCCAGACAAATCCCACACAAGCTGTCCCAATCTAGCCCAAAAAATTTACCTGTAGCAAAAAGTATTATTTCCATTCAGCATTCAATATGGAACATGCAAAGCTACAGGAAATGGCTTAGTATACAATGGACAAAAATCTCAAGTTCTTTATGTAAAACTAGTGACCAAGTACAAAGCAATGCCGCACTAAAAGCCTGTAAATCTTTAGCGTATTTTTTATCAGACATTTTGCAAGCTCTTTTAATGACACTTACCTGAGGTTGTTTTTCTACAGTGTTTGCTGCTCTTGTTATTTTAATCAACTGCTCATTCTTCTCTCATAAATTTCTTTCCTAGATTTTACCCTGCTGCTTAAGAAATTGAGAAGATTGTCTGCAGCTTATATTCCACCCTTGGATATATTGATTACAACAGGGCAATCAGCAAGTGTCTGGGCACTTAAACACTCTTATCATAAACAGAGCCTCCTTATTTCTGAAGTGCTTAATTCTCTGCTGAAATATAAACATGTTTTTACTCAAATCTGCTTAAGGGTATGAAGGCTTTGCAGAGGGATCTGGACAGGGTCGATCGATGGGCTGAGGTCAGTTGTATGAGGCTTAATGAGGCCAGGTGCTGGGTCCTGTACTTGGGATGCAACTGTGCCATGCAAGACTACAGGCTTGGGTAAGAGCGGCTGGCAGAAAAGGATCTGGGAGTGCTGGTAGACAGTGACTGAACGTGAGTCAGCAGTGGCCCATGTGGCCGAGAAGGTCAGCTTTGTTCTGGCTTGGATCAGCAATGGTGTGATCAGAAGCAGAAGGGAAGGGATCGTCCCACTATACTCAGTGCTAGTGAGGTGGCACTTAAAATCCTGGGTTCAGTTCTGGGCCAGTCACTACATGAAGGACATTGAGGTGCTGGAGTGCATCCAGAGAAGTGCAATGGAGCTGGGAAAGGGTTATGAGGCATGGCTGAGAGCCCTGGGGCTGTTTAGTCAGCAGAAAAGGAGGCTGAGGGGAGTCTGCATCACTTTCTGCAGCTCCCTGCAGAAGGTTGTGGTGAGCTCCCTGCAGGGAGGTTGTGGTGAGGTGGGTGCTGGTCTTTCCTCTCAATTAACAAGTGGTAGGATGAGAGGAAATGATCTCAACTTGCACTAAGGGAAGTTTAGATTGGATATTAGGAAGGAATTCTTTACTGAAAGAGTGGTGAAGCACTGGAAAAGGCTGCAGAGGGCAGTGGTGGAGTCACCATCCCTTGAGGTATTAAAAAACATATAAATGTGTCATTTCAGGACACAGTTGAGTAGGCACAGTGGTGCTACACTGAGGGCTGGACATGCTGATCTTAGAGATTTTTCCAGTCATAATGATTCTGTGATTTTATGTTTCTATTCTATGATTCTATTAATTTTAATTTTAGGCAGTCCTGCAAAGAAGCATGGTGTTGGATTTAATCATCCTTATGAGTCCCTTCCAACTACAGATATACTATGATTATATGATTCTATGCCTGAAGCTGAGTTATTTGAAAATGAAAAGAATTGTGCCCGTATTCCAGCATCAACATGCCCTTTCCAATGAATATTCTAAATATTGTTACACTCTCTTATCCATAGCTTTTCTGTGACGAAGCTATTGACCGTGTTCTGGTATACTTCTGGAGCAAGTCTGATCTGATCATTTACTTTATAGAAGCTGGCATGAATTATGCCCTAGTTTCTGGTAAGAGCTGGAAAAATCTGCCACGCAGTAAATTAAATGAATGATATTACCATTGCTAAGTGAAATGGTTTAGGAGTTGATACCCCATTTATGGGCATCTTAGTATGAGGGTATTATCCAAGGAAAATACTTGTGGAGAAGTTGTAAAGAGTTAATCTTGAAACTTCTGAGCCCAGACATATTGAGGGGAGGGGAGGGGAGGGCATGGCATAACGCTGTGTCACAACAGTGCTTATAACCACATATCCTGGATTTTAAATCTGACATTTTAGTATTCTTTTTTCATTGCTTATTTAGGACCCAATGAACATTATAAAAAAGCATTTTTGTAGCACTTTTCAGACAGTAATGAAGCAAATTTCTGCACAGACAAATCATGTCCCATGATGGCAAAACATACATGCATATTTTTAATCTTTACTAATAGGAATCAGACCCACAGCCATACACATAGTATTGTTATTGACATAGTGAATGCGCATTGCCTCAACCATAAGTTCTTCACAACATATCCCCACATGCTAAAAAAAACCAACAAATAAATCCCCTCTACAATACTGCTGGAAGAAAGAAAGCCAAGGAATTTTGGAAAAAATAAATTAAAATTCAACCTTGACAACAGTGTGTGTCAGATTAAGATGAAACATTCATTCTTTACTGTATATACATGAAGTTAACATAAAAAAAAATCATTCAGCTATTCCCAAACCAACCTGCTCAGCCTTCTGAACCTTTCAGACTCCTTCTGAAGTAACAACTGGCCCATAGCCACAGGGGACAGACACTGAATCTGCAGGTTTAAAAGACTGAGTCTGAGTAATGAAAATTTCTCTAGAAATATACAAATACTCCAAAAAGGCAATTTAATATTCCTAGAAATTGAAATTAAAACCTGTAACACTGAGGAAATCTATACCTTGTTATTTCTCAGCAGCAAAAAGGTAACAGTCATGCATGCCAGAAAAGTAAATAAATATTTAGGACCTGGGAGCAAAAATTTAATTTTGTCAGTTTGTTATATTTTCATCGACTGAAAAGAGAAGTAGTTTGACAACTGGTTTCATAAACTTAAAGAATGAAGGCAAACTCAGGACTCAATGTTATCTTCCCACTAACACCCTCCCTCAAAGAAAAGTGTGTATTCTGAAGGATTTCAAATCTATAACAGTTAATGTGTGATGTTTTTTACGCACAGAGCTAATTAACAAACAAACAGAAAGTAGCAATTTACACACATTTCCTCAGTCAAACACTGCAGGGGAAGCACAGATGGGACACCATCAAGTAGCATGAATGCTCAGTACTCATTTATAAAATCTGCATAATTCTTCTGAACATCTGAAGGCCTGCAAAAAACCCCAAGTTAAAAATAATTATGAAAATACCACCACATATTAAAAATTGCAAAATAATACGTGTGTGTACATATAGATGAAGATAAGATGTGGAGTGGTATTTAGGTCATCATTACTTTATGACGTTTAGAGGAAAAAAAACCAAACCAAACATGGCACAGAAGCAAAAGGATATCCTGTGGACAAACTAAATATTACGTCCTTCTAGCTTCAGCTGATGCAGTTGACTACAAACTACTTGGTCAAGTAGTCTGTCAAACTTTCAAATTTTTGGTCAATTGGCACTTCTAGATTTGTTTAAGAAATCCAACTTATTTTGTTTTTTTTTTCAGACTCCCCTAGGATATTTTAATTTCATTTCCATGGAAAGCCATCCCTGGATCATATTTAGTTTTGGTTTTGTGCCAAGCAAAACTTCGTCTCATTTATGACGACAGTTCACTGTGTCACCACAGCTTTTGAAAGAGTTTTAGATGATGAGGTATAATATCCTTTTAATTTAATTTCTCCATTTAAGAGTAGCTACTAGAATGTCTTCATCATTTAAACAGAAGAAAATTACATCCTAGAGTGTGCTATAGCACCAAATATCTGGATCAAATGTTGTACTGTTCTCAAATTTCTTTTTGTCTATTCCTTTCCTCAACAAGCAGAAGCAAAAAACAAAAGGACACAAAAAGCTGAACAAACCCTGATTTAAAGCAAAATGCCCAGAACCTCCCATTTCATAATTTTAATAATAATCTTTCTATTTCTTGAACATATTTCTGAGCCCTCCAGATTAGCAAAAATCATTGACACAGTACTGTGAAATGAGCCAACTGTATTTTCTATTTTATTAGAAAACATATTAGTAAAATAGCTTGCTTTCCCCTTTGTGAGAGAAGTAAAATCTTTCTCTTAAGAGGCTTTTTGTTGGTTTGTTTGCTGCTGTTGAATGATCCTTGGCTGTACAGTGGAAAGGGCATTCCTTTAGGACTTTAAAGGCAAAGTAGAAAAAATGACATAAAAGCCTTGCTTGGATTTGATTGATGCACTCTCATATTTGAAGTTCACTCACAGCTTTGTGCTAGACGACCAGGGTCACTCCATCCAGTCCTCTAATGAGACTGTGCATGAACACTTGCAGCTTTGTAGGCCTTGTTTTAATCAGAGATTGAGAAACACTCCTGACTGATAGTCTTTGGGATCAGATCTAAACAGAAAATAACATGCTCAATTTGGCCTCTGAAGGTGGGTTGAGCAAATCTTTGTGATGTATTGGAGCATTTGCTGAGTGCAAGCGCACGTGGTATGGTTCCTATTTCTGTCGGCAAATACAAATTTTTCACTCAGCAGGCATAATCAGAGCTAACTCGAGAGGAGAAATAACAAAAACTCAACAGCCCTTAGCAACTCAGCATGGCATAGAGGGATTTAAGACTTTAGCATTTTATCTCTATCAGTATGAAAATGTATGAGGAAGTCTGAACTTTGGAAGTGCAAATAAACATATTTAACACATTATAAACCACCTATTCTACCAATGACTCTTGGGTCTTATCTTTTTCTGTTTCTCCTTTGCCAGCCTCTCTCTCCTGAAATAATAAAGCTGGTTCATTAATTTGGGTTTAAGCTAAAACCAATTTGTTTTGACAGACTTACTTTAGAGGTGAGGGAAGAAGTGTGCACAATCTATTCTTAGCATCTCTAAACTGAGAATGGAGACAAAATCATGTTTTGCATTTCATAATGTTTTGTGTCTCTGCAGCTCCTGTTTACTTCCCTTCTCTTGGCTGAGATACGAATGCTTGAGGCTGCTGAGGACACGATGGCAATAAAAGTATTAGGTAATGTACCTAAATCTAATATAGGTAATTGCATTCTGCAAAAGTAAAATTCACTCTCTGGTTTTAACTAAAAATATTTGCTTTACCTCCTAGGAACCACTGTGTCAATGGAAGTGGTTTACAATCATTAAATTTTCACTCTGCGTGAATATCTGTATGTAAGTAGGGACTTTGGAAAGGAAAAGAAGGAATTTTTACATGGGATAGTAAACCACTAAGGAAATGGAAGAAAAATAAATTCACAAGCTTATATCAAATGCTGAAAAGCATTTGAAAGACTGAAGATTTAATGTAGTAGTTCTTTTTCTCAGCTTGTTTCCCTCTCATTCCTGAATGACTATACTTGTTTTCTATATCTTCCTCTTCATTATTTAATCTGCATCAGTTGCATCTTCTCCATGTGCTGTCTTCCACACTGTGTTAGCCTGTGTCCTTATAGCAAACAGAGCTGTGCTCCTGCCTCCTCTGAACTGCATCATAGGACTGGACATTCCAAACTACTGCATTTGCATTTCATCACTGAGGGCCCTTTAATGTATTCACCTCCCACAAAAATGTACTAAAAACACTTCTTCACAAAAACAACAGACTGGGGGTGGATTTCGTAGCCAAGCAACTAAATAACAAGAAAAAAAAAATAAAAAGAAAGTGTTTAAGTTGCCCTAAATTTAGAACGACTTCTCTGGTTTTACTCCATATTTCCCCTCAAAACCCAATTTTTGATAAAGATGTACCATGTAAGCTTTGAAGAGATTGCTTCTCCATGGGGCAGTATAGATTTAGGAATCAGGCTTGCTAATGGGAAACATACTTAACTGTAAAATGACTGAAAAGCCTGAAATAAACTAGTGAATGTCTTCGAACTGGCAGATTTACAAGTGCAGAACAGTGGATTTCCACTTCTCTACTTGAATTTGCATGGGCTGTACCTGTTACTGCTGATTTTGATTCCAAATTCTAGGCTGTTAGGATCACTGTTTGTTTTCACTCCAAGTGAGTTTTTTTCTGTTATTTTTAGCATACTATGACCAGAAACTTTTAGCAAGTAGATCTAACTGCTAATCACCTACTCAGAGCTGGGAGCAGCAACACATTATGAATCATTCTGTGGGTATTAATAGACAATGAGTTCTTTCACATATTCAGGTTTAATTCTTTCTTTCTAGATAATATCCATTATTTCAATTACAGTGTTTATCTTTTGAAGACAAGTAACCCTCCCTCTAATTGCATTATTCCTGGAAACACCTTGCTGTATTTTTGCCTTTGTACTTTATAGCTCAATGTGAAAAGTAGCATCCTTAAATTTTCACTGTCTCATGGGCTACAAGACTCTAGAAGGAAAATGTTGCCCAGACCATAATTTAGTGTCCACATCAACCTGACCTAAAACAGATAAGACAGACCTAACTCCTTCCTTGAGCAACGAAGCTGGTGAAGGGGCTGGAGAACAGGCCTTATGAGGAGCGACTGAGAGAGCTGGGGGGTGTTTAGCCTGGAGGAGGCTGAGGGGAGACCTCATTGCTCTCTATAACTATCCGAGGGGAGGTTGTGGAGAGGAGGGAGCTGGCCTCTTCTCCCAAGTGACAGGGGACAGGACAAGAGGGACTGGCCTTAAGCTCCACCAGGGGAGACTTAGGCTGGACATCAGGAAAAAAAATTTCATGGAAAGGGTCATTGGGCACTGGAACGGTCTGCCCAGGGAGGTGGTTGATTCACCTCCCTGGAGGTGTTTAAGGCACGGGTGGACGAGGTGCGAAGAGGCATGGTTTAATGTTTGACAGGAATGGTTGGACTCGATGATCCGGTGGGTCTCTTACAACCTCGTTATTCTATGATTCTGTGATTCCTTTCAGAGTGTCCAAGCTGCTGTATTACATTTCCTAGGGGCAGAGGCTGAATTTGAGCAGTGCAGTAGCAAACTATAGCTCAAGTGCAGAAATTCCCTAAAATGAAGCAGTCCAGCCATCCAATCACAGCACAGGTGAGTCTCTAGTTAAAATCATATCTATGAACTCACCCTAGAGACAGGTGAAGTTCAAGCTGGAGGATAAGATCCAAACCAGATGTATCATGAGGACAGACCTGCTTCCAGCCATTGAATCTGAAAACGCTGTGATTGGGGTGTGCTTCTTTGCAAGCCCTCTGTTATGTCCATAGAGTACTTCTGGGAATAAAGACTTCTTTTTTCCTCTTTTCTTTTTATATGTGCCAAATGCTGGAATCATCCCATTTACATTAGTTCCTTCTTATGGAGAAGTTCTCCTTTGCTACTCATATCCTTATGTAAAGCAACATACAGCTTTTTTCCTAGACAAGCACCAGCTGCATTGAGGCTCCTCTTGGACTTCCTTTCTCATGTCAATGAGCAGTGCAAAAACATAGCTTTGCCCTAGGGAAAGTTTTCCTACGGAGATTTAGGGGAAAGGAGTGGTTACCTCTGCTCACTAGCAACATAAAGCTATCCTTCAGCTTATTTGCCTGAGAACTCAAAGCTTTTCAAAAAATATCAGATTGTACATCAGTTATTCAGCATTATACTAAACAAGAAAAAAGAATTATGATATCACTTTTGTTTAGATAGCTGCTACTTGTTTAACGTTTTCTTTTACTTTGGAAACAATCATCTCCCTAAAATACCTTAGGGCTTGCCTGATTTCTTTGGTGAATTTCCAGTTTTTGTTGCTTCAATAGCCACAGCTTATCCAAAATTTGCTCTTGCTAGAGCCTGAGTTCCCTCAAATTTGCCATGAAGGTAAATATCATTTTACAAAACCCAGCATCTTGTGCCTTTATAAGGTGTTTGTTATCTGATATACTGATTTATCTTCCTTCATGTAATTTTTCTGACATCAATTGCATTTATTGTACATTATCTGCCTAAATGTTGCACTTATGTTCCATTTAAAAGAAGAATCATATGACAAAGGTTATTAGCAAAAATAACTGGTTGGGTGGAATTTAGTCTGGCCCTGCACCTTTGAAAAGACTGTAGCTGGTTACTTGAGCTACTTAAAGTGAAATTAAGAGATTAGAGAGAAGAAAAAGTGAAATCTGGTGATGCATGGATGGATATTGATTTTAAAAGAGCTCTTATTCCACAGTTACTAACCTCTTATTTGTTTTGTCCTTCTTCTTGAAGTGTATTTACCACTATACATAGACTTTCCTCAAGCGTCACAGAAAAGCAATGTATGTCTGGCTGAGATAATAAGGATATGAGAGTAATAAAAAGGTCTTGTCTAAAGAGAAATTAGTGTACTTGAAAATACAGGGTCAAATTCCCCTATTAATTTCAGCAGTGAAGCTTTATTGAAAATCAGTGGGGATACAGTAACAAAACAGAAGAAAGTGTGCCTTTAAAAGCTGGTTGGAGTTAGTGAGGAGTGTAGTCAGTGGACCTGCTTTTCTTTTGAATCTAACCACTTACTGTTTTCTAAAATGAAGCAAATTATTGATACTCATAGTGCTATTGTAGTAATGCCTGCCTGTATTAATAAAAGACATAATATATTAGTAACCCTGAAACTATTTTTCTGCTTTATCAAAGCACATATGTAAATCAAAGTGAGACACTTAACTTAGAAACAACAGTACAATCAGATCAAATGAAATCAGTGACATTTTTTCTCTCTGAGTGCAGGAACATCCTGTTCAGAAAAGTCTCATGAAAGTTCAAGACAGAAAATTTTAGAACAATGTGTTATTGAACTACTGACTTTCTAATCTCATGAGTTCATTGTTTGCATTTGCAGTAAAAAGTGATGTTTCAGACGTTTCACATTATTACTATGTACTATAATGTTTTTTAATATAACTAATAGACAATACCAATATATATAAATTAAAGCAATGGCTACAAGTTTTCATAATGTATCGAAAGATTTGTATGGCACATGATCTAATAAGTACTCATAAATAAATTAATATATACTTAAAATGCATTTAATTAAATATAACAGCATGATAATATTTCCTATATACCTGCAGTCCAAGAGAGTGCTGAGTAGAGTCACCATGAGGAAAAGTCTTCAGAGGGAAAACCCTAATAAAATAAAAGTATCTTCCCCTGGTGCAGAGCAAACAAGAAGAGGGGAAAACTAGTTGCACTGGTTCTTGAAAAATATTGTCACTTGCATTAAGTAAAGAGATTCAAATGTATACGTACCTAATTTCTGTTTATATGGTACCTTGCAGCTACAGCAGGAGCATTACATTCTTCAGTAACTGAAGCTAAAATTAGCATCGTGCTCATGGTAATGAACAACCTGGAAATGAATCAAAATATGATTTATCATTATGTTTTGTTTTACTTAATATTTTGGCTCCACTTTTGTAGCTTGAACACATCCTGTCAGGGCAACAGCTAGTTCCACTGACCCAGGGACAGTGCCAGAAGCAGTGACTTGGCCAAACTGGCTCAGGTTATGCACAAGGCACCTCCTGGCCAAGCAGCTGCTACGCTCAAATCTACCTTTCATCATCATCTTGGGGACAGGCAGAAACATTATTCTCTTTCAAAAATGTAGTTTCCTGTAGTGGATGTACAGCTCCACATCCTGATACCAGCATTTCAGGGACTTTCCTGAATATTTTGCACTCAGAAAATTCCTGCGTGTGCCTGTGCTGTTTTGCAGCCACTCGATGGTATATGGTTATAAAAAAAAAAAAAAAAAAAAAAAAAAAGAGTAAAAAGAAAAGCTAAACTCACCTGGCTGGTTTTATAAGCTGCTTTATAATGAACAATTTCTACATAGCCCAAATCAGAAGTGGGCACTAAAAAACAAGTGAGTTTGTATAAGCAAAAAATAAACAGTTTGGACTTGTTACTTCCTCTAGAAAAAAAGATTTAATATAAATAGAAAAAAAATTACTGAAATGTTTTCATTTCAATAAATAGAAACAAAAGCCTAAAACCTTTTAAAATGAAAAGCATTCTTTGTAATGCAATTGCACCAAAGTCTGTAAAAATATGTAGTACGTTCATATTTCATTATTGCAGTAAAGGGTGAACAGATATCTAATCAGAGCCAACAAGATTCAAAAGTAAGAGTATATAAAAGTACAATACATAAAAGAGGCAACAAGTCATTAAAACATAGGAAGCAGAGGAGGAAAAGGAGAATACTTTCCGTTCTTAGACAAGCATCAGTTATAAATAACTGCTCTCCAAACATAAATGTTTCTGAACCAAAGAAAGAGTCAAAAAAAAAGAAAAAAAGAAAAAAAAAAAAAAGGTCTAACTGCCATGTAAACTCATTTTAAATGTCATGTCTTATTAGAACCCAATAAGTGGAATGTCTGTTTTCCCCCTTTGGTTGAGCCATCAAATTTGTCAAAATTTTATGATAATTCATTCCATCATTCCTCAGACATTTAAATGACAGCCAGTCCTTGGGAAAAAAAAAAAACCAAAAACAAAAACCAAAAAACCATAAAACCTCTGTAATCCTACCCTTCATGTTAAACTGCCTCTGGAGAGGTTTTTTAAAATATACCACATCATGGTAGGAGCAGAGCCCTAAACTTCTCAATTCCACTTATGATTTGCTGCCTTTTTCGAAAATGACAATAAATTGGCTCTCTACTATTCTTGACCTCTTGACTTCTGAACCATGGCTGTCCATGCCTTAACTTTGCTTGTTTAAGTCAGCAGCTATCGTATCACTCTGATCCTCTCCCAGAGGGTCTGGAGATTTAAGTCTCCTGAACGGTTAAGCTCCCCCTCTAGTGTTCACTGCTCATCACATTATTCCTCCAAGAAGAAGGGAAGAGACATGTCACTTTATAACTTCTCACAGAGACGGTTTCTACTCATTTATAGCTTAAAAGTATAATGGCAGTGGCACGAAGATTAAAAGGTAAATAGATCCTTTTAAATGTGTTTTTATTTTACCTTCTTTGAGCTAAATTTATAAGAACAATTAGAAAATAACAATGGAGATTCCAATATGAAATTAGTGTAGAACAATGCCTGATCTTTCAAAAAACATCCAGTGGCATGCAGAGTATCTGAAGCAGTAAGCATTTAGAAGGCAAACAATAGTATAGTATTATCCCTGGGAAAGGATCAATTTGCACATAGGTGAGTAAGTTAATAACTGAAACCAAGGCGTGAGAATTCTTCATTTAAGTGCTGATTACTAATGAAATTGGGGTAGGAGTTTCTCACATATCTCTCTCCTTACTAAGTCTTGCTAGTGACCTGCAAAAGACATCCTTTATTGCTTGAGAGTCAGTATATTCATATACATGCATGCTCATTGATGATTTGGATTTACTTTAATGAAATGAAATCTAAATGAAAATCACTGAGTCGTAATAATCAAAATCTGGAATCCTGAAAGGTTAAAAGTTCAGTCTCTTTGTTAAATGCAGCCTTGGACCGGCAGCTACACACAGCCCAGAATTTATTGTACTGTGGAAACACGGAAAAAATAAACCCCGGCATTTTGGGTGAGGGCATATCAGCATGTCAGCTGCAAATCTAAATTGATTTTATTTTTAAATGCACGGTGTTCGAGTTAAACTAATGAATGTAAAAGTAGCCCTCCCCTACAAGTCCTCCTTGAAAATCCCAAACATAAAAAAAATCCCCTTTATAGAATACAACTAAAAATTTTAAGCGCAGATGCAGATCTGCAACAGAAAATCTTTTGTTGTCTCTTAGTCCAGATAATTTTTGTTAACTATTATGTAGGTGTGATTCATTTAAGCAACACTTCTTTTTATATAGTTGCCACTGTTTCATTGGACGTAAATTAAAAAGAGACCAGTTAGGCAGATGTGCTAAACACAACTGCTTTGTTTTAGATATGAAAGGATCTATCAAATGATCTCCTAGCAAAATTCTAGTGGAGCAATTCCTGTGGTTCTAATGATACATGATACTCTCTCAAAAGAAATGCTCTGGAAAACTATCGTGATTGTGCCAAAGATTTCTTTCAAAGGATAAAAAAGAAATCATGCCCTGTTTGATAACTTCTGCATGGCCTTTCCAATGTGAATTTCCTTCTTTTTTTTTTTCTTAATGTTAAATATTGTAATATGCAAACTTCGAAGTAAATGTAAAACTTACCCAAGCAAAATCAGATGCTTTAATGCATTTAGTATTATTTTTTTCCTCACTGCATTATTTCATGAACAATTTCAATATCTGTATTTCTCATTCTAAGTCTCATTGAAAACTCTTAACTCCCTTCTACAGGGGACAATTCTGCCCTCCTCATGCTTCTGTGAGGTATACACACTGGCAAATTTCTGCTACTTAACGCAAATAAATGTTTTAGAAAATACAATTGGGAATTTTTGCAAGCTTCTGGAATTTGTTTATTCCGCTAGTGCTGCAGCAGAGGTCTGTAATCAGAACGTACTTAGACTAGTTAGGGCAGTGAGTTGCTAGCATGTGTGGATTATATCTGTGCTTGGGAATTTCTAGCTGAAGTGGACGGAACTATTGAAATTCAGCTTAGTGCAATCTCTTTCCAAAAGTGCAATTTCTGAAGTACAATAGAAATAAGCCGTATAAGTGCAAAGGTAGGGCATGGATTGATTATTTTGGAAGAAAGCAAAAGCTAAATATAAAACTATGAATCATCATTTTTAATGCCATTTATTCAGGACACAGGATAGAGAGCTGGAATATAAAGAGCAGTGACTAATGAGGGCATTAAATCATCCAAAGCCAAAGACTGATGTCTTCCTCACACACAGACCACTGCATGTTGTATGAAAAAGAAAATATCTGAATAGTATACACTTCAGTTCCTTCGAGTTACAACAAACAGTACCCATCCTGTTCTGCTGTCCTCCAGTAAAGGTTCCGGAGAATAATTCATTGCTGATACTGAGGAAATTTTGTGGTGTCAAGTTGGCTGGTTGTCTCAAAAAGGGTAGAGTGACATTCATGTTGCAACAGGAGTGGCTTGAGTCACAGAGCAAGGAGACAAGTCAGACAAGAAATGCCACCCAAGGCAGGAAGTAAATAGAGCTCAAATTATAACTCAGAATCTCAATCAGTTTCTAAACAGTTCCTCTGGCAAGAAATCAGTTGCTGTGGGAAGAGGCACAGGGTGCAGAGAAGCCTTTCAGGAAGAAGTAGGCAGAAATAGAGGAAATAAAGACACAGCTTGGCTATCCACCACACAAATTTCCCCATATGAAGGAGTCAGCTTCCAAAAGAGCGGACACAGAATTCTGCGGAAGTTTTTGCTTCTGAATTCTGGCTTCTTCAACTGTAAAAGTAAAAATAAAGAGGTATAAAGGTTGTTTCAAACATCTAAGATTAAAAGTTGGCACCTACTTCAGAAAACGCACTGAAAAAATGGTATTGACTGTTAGTGTAGACAAAATGGGAATGAGGGAAAGGTTAAAAGTAAAGAGGGAAAAATGAATTTTCTCTACTGTTCTCCTGGACAATAAAAATGCTTCAAAAGAATTAAAGGAGATGACAATCAAACTTATAAGGAGTTCTTCATAAAAAAGTATGTGATGCCTTACTAATTGAGGACACTTACTGCTACAGGAAATTATGCCCTAAATATGTTTAAATTGGCAATTTAATGTACTTTTGAATTAAAAAAAAACCAGACACTAAAGGTAACAATAAGGTTAGAACGATAAACTCTATATCAGATCTTTACTTGACAATCTGCCATGTCTGCAAGACATCCCATCTCCATGTTATAGCATTATTCGAAACAGTATTGAAACTGAATACTGAAATACTGAATACTGAAAACTCTGTTTTCTATGCTGCCTTTGTAGCTTTCAAGAAAACCCCAAAACATCAATTGATAGCACAGACACTTGCTTGCAAAAGCTTGAACTTCACACACCAAATCATCACCCAAAGAGATCATATGTGATTGGACAAAATTTTCCTCAATGAAAACTGCTAAATGTTTGAATAAGCTTCAGTTCTTTTGAATTCTTTTCTCCCTTAAAATCTGGTTACATGATATAGATATCTGTCTATAAACCTTACAGCACTATAACAATGTTAAGTCTACTGTATCTGAAGTTTATATACAAGTTCATTTGGTACCCAGAAAATATTTTCTTCTTCACTAATTTCTCAAGTGTAGCTTATATAACTGCATAATGTTGTTGTAAACTCAGGCATAAAATATCCTATTGTAACTTCAATTAAATCAAAACTATTTCTGGCTTGTTTATGAGAGTGATGGGACAGAATGCTGATGTTCTTTGAACTCTCTTCGTACCTATTTAATATACGGTTTAAGATATTGCTTCATTACTATATAACCATCTGTCTTCCACATTTTTTAAATTTAATACTGCATAACAAAAGCAATTGCTTAATTTCTTTATTTCGTTCCTTGGAGACTGTAAGGGAAATTGTTTGGTTTGCTGATAGGCTTTTTGTTTGTTTAATTTGGTGGGAGAGTTTATGCATGTTTGTTAGAGATGTATGGAAGGAACTATTTCTGGAGACACAACTTCCAAGCCTAACTCTATGGCCAGTTTCATGTCCTTTCTTATCTCTTGTGAGAGTTCATTCCATAACAGTCGCTGAGCTTGTGAAGTGGGTAACTTCTTTATTCTGCTCTTAAGCAACTTTCCTGTTCGTCAACAATTGTGCTGAACTGCTGCCATGAAAGGTCATGGAAGGAGAGCTGATCTCTTAGGTATCACAGATCAAACCCTTGGAGGGATCTGAGCTGCAGGACAGAGACCTTGAACCAGATACCATCATCATGAGTACAAAGCTGATACAAAAGGCAGTAGCACCAGCTATTAAACAAACTTTTTGGCAGAGGCATATATAGGTATATACACATGCCCTCTCACACAATTACTTGCTCATGCTTTTTCATGATGTTTTCATCCTTAGATATAATGGGCAGCAATGATAATGTCTTATAGTTTTTTCCTTTAATTTTGTTAGCAAGTAAATGCTGATGGAGCCGATACATGGAAGCACTGGAGCTATCCAATTTTCATAATCATGAACATTCTAAGTTGCAAATAATGTTATCATTGTAACAGTACGTTCATACGTTCACTGGAACATCACTTTTTTTTTTTTTTTTTTTTTCTGGATCTTATCCACATGATTCTTCAGAGAATCAATCAAAACTCTTTTTCCTAGTGCAGATCAATCCATCAATTTCTCATGCTTGACTTTGCTTGTTATGTACTAACGAAACACAAAGCACCTTTTGGATTTCCTTAACAACTTGTTTACCTTCCATTTAACACAGAGAGTTTGCCAAATTCTTTAGAGGACAAATACACAGACACGTATGTTACTAGCCTCTATAAACTGTCCCTCCTCTATTATCTGATCTCAAAGCTCAGGCCTGCCTTTGAAAGACCCACCTTCTCTACCTTTTAATACAGTGTTGGCTGGGAAAATTAAAATACAGAGAGACAGCACATTTTCTATACCTTGCAATAATACTACAGTTATTTAGAAAAAGAATTCCCCCAAATCTAGTCATTCAGATTCAACCTGTACCTCTGGGCAAGGTGTAGAAAGTGTAGAAGGGACAGTTTTCAAGTAATAGCCTTGTCTTCTTTTTGCACCATTGAAAGGAGAAATAGACTTTTCTGCTTTGCAAGGGTGCCTGACACCCAGAGGATGATGATGGAGAGGAAAAGGGGTGATAAATCCCCTACTGTCCCTCCTTCTTCATGTTTAGCTGACGACTTGAAAGGAATGGTATGAAATAACTATAACCTCTGGTTGTGACTGACTTATTCTGGGCTCTGCTTTGACCCTGTTCATTAAGAAGAGTTAATTTCTTTTGTTTTCTAAAACTAAATGGCTTGTCATTAGTTTTACAGTTCTATGTACAGTTAAGGTCTGTTATAGTGTTAGAGAATTTTACTGGCAAAAAAGGTATATGATATAGCACTTCTCTATTATTTACCATGCAGTTCTCTGCTTGTAAAAGCCGTAGCCAGTAGACATCATTTGAAAACCAATGTGTCTCCAAAACTAGCTCAGCTTATGTTCTTACATGCCTACAGCATTGCTCCAAAAACTGCTAAAGGGCAACATGTCCTTAGCACATGTATTCCTAAGCTAAATATAGTGAAATTTGCAGATAATTTTAAGATATTATTTTGTTCCAGGAATGAATGTGAATTGCTTAATGGACTTCCATATGAAAAATATGGATGTTGAGTGTTTGTCAAACACCATATTCTGACAAAATTGTTTTAGGATTTTTTCTGCCTTTCTCTTAAGTTTAGAAAAGTACAGTTAAGAGTGTGGTAGTCACAGCCGCTGAGACCTGTTTAGCAACACAGGCAGTAGAAATAAAAGTTTTCTTAGATCGCTTTATTGGGTGGCGATTAACTTTTCTTAAGTGTGACACCACTAAGTTGAAAACAGAAGAGCATCCTTTACATCCATTAGGTACTTAGATCTTCTCTGCAAGGTGACAGTGACTTTACCAGTTATTTTGAAAAGTACAGTGATAATCATTTTTCATCATGATTATGGAGCATCTGTTAAGAAAGAATTATGTCTTTCTCTTGACTAAATAACATACCTATGCATTAACATTCAGTTTAGGTGTGTCTTTACTGAATATACTGAATACAATCAAAAGCAATGTTTCATATCATTGAAAGGGGTCATTCTGATACTTAAATCTTATGGCTCCTGTTTCTCAGAGGCACCTGATCAATGTAGAGTACAACAAATTTATGGATGAGAGTTAAATTAAGTTCGAATCATACAATCATAGAACGGTTTGGGTTGGAAGGAACCATAAAGATCACCCAGTTCCAATCCCCCTGCCTCATCCAGTTTGGCCCTGAACACCTCCAGCGATGGGACATCCAAGCTGATCTGATGGTTTTTATGATATCAAACAGCTTTGCCCTTTATCAGGAGAAAGCTACAGTACTCTAAGTGCATCTCCATATCATGTCTGTTAGGAAGAGGTCAGCTGGAACTTGGACAATGCAAAGTAGTCCTCACAAATTTTGTTCAATCATTCTCATATTCCATGAAGACTTACAGGTGGTTGCAGATATAATAGTATATGTGACTACAGTGTTTTTTTCCTGAAATTAGATACATTAATATTTATCATGACTGGACAGAAAACAAAATTCAGAAGTATTGCACATCACAGTTCTTAATTTTTATGTTCTATTATGCAGGAGTGATTCAAGTGCATAGATGAGAAAAGCACAAGCAGTCTTTTTTTAAAGCTTGTCCAGAGTGTCCTGAATTCTTCCGACTTCTTGGTAAAGAAGTTGCCTACAAAAGTAAGTAATGCTGAGTGCATTTTTTCCATCATGATTTTTTCGGAATAGTTCTGTCTTCTAAGAAGTAATAATATTCAACCTTCCATACGCAGCCATATTTATGATGAACTAAGGGAAGACATGTCCCCATAGCCAGAGATAAGTCTTCCAAATGTGGAGAGCTTCAAGGCCTGTGATACCTACGCTGAAAAATATCTGCTCTTCTGTTGAGAATGTAAAGAAATGGATACAGGAAAGACAAGTGTGATGTTTGCTTAAGCTTGTGGAATTTTTTATGAATTTATCCCCTAAAGCTGTTAAAATATTCAAATACCATCAGGTATCCATTTGCTTGCACCCAGCAGGAAACAAACTGAAGACGTTCTTCAAGTCATGCCTCAAAGTTAATGATATTTTATGATAACACTCAAAATACCTTACTCCTTTTCACCAAAATGCTAACTATCTTCTCAAGAAGGTGAATGGATCTGCCATTTGTGCCAAAAATACTATATAGGACATAAGGACAGAGAAATGGAGTCTGTTGACTCCTGTCTTCCTATACCTTCTGTGTATTTCCAGATTTTTGATCATTTTCATCCAATGTAACTGTAGTACATGCTACATGGCCTTGCACAGCAGACAATTTTAAAATTTGAAATTAGATGCTACACTGAAATAAACTAATATGGTTTATGACTTTGTCAGCTAATCCTATATAAAACCCCCAAATTACCTCCTGAGAATATTTTACACACCACTCTTTACTCTTGTGACCAAGAAAATGCTCACAACAGCATTTTAACAGCTGTAATGCTGGGTTGAGATGCTCTAAACCTGAGATGATGTTCTGCAGGCAATACTTAAATTTTATTTGACCCATGCTGATTTATGCAAGACGTATTCTGACTCACTTAGAGTCTAAAATGGCTTAGCACCCTCTACTGTAAAGTAACACAAAGCTACCTGTGATTCTCACGTGAAGGGACATTTTGGTAAAACCAGAACACAATTAGCCTGCTTTGAATCAGCTTCAGTCATAATAGGATGCTGGATACTGAGGGCATAACATTACTGAGTTGCACTGTACAGAGGAGACACACTAATACAAGCAAGTGACATGAAACAGCAGATGCACTTTGCTCTGATTAATCCTCTCAAGGCACAACTCAACAATCAGAGGGGACAGGACATGCCCTGTAATGTGTATTAATGTAGAGCATAGGTAATAGAAGGGTTTTCCCCCAGCTATAGCCACCATAGCCCTTTCTCAGGTTGCTGGACATCCAGAAGGCTGGAGAAACTTGTTCTACTTACAGAAAGTTTAGAATATTGTGCAGCACCCTCCAAGACCTTGCAGATATAAGACTGTCATCATGCTGCCCGTCTACCCTGCAAGATCTTACTGGCCTTAAGATTATTTCTCAAGAAGACTTAAGTATTATGGGTTTTGCATACTTTTCTAATGAGTTTTCTGTCCATAGTTTCAGAAGTTGTTGCTGATAGTGGGCATCTTGTTTTTGAGTCACAAAAGTAAAACACTTTAGGTCTGCTTTTCAGAGTTCACAACGTAAGCAAACAGGCCTAAGAAGGTACAAACAGGATGTTCAAAATCCACTGGAAGGCATTTGGCCTTCAGTACGTGAAGATTTTTGAGAAAGCCTTGTCAAGACACCTAGTTCCTGTGTTTTTTCTACATTCAGTTTCAGAATGATACAATAAAATCAGTGTTAACACTTTGTGATTTATTTCCACTTGTCCACTTAGAATTAGGAGACACACCAGAAACTGGGGAAAAGATTAGGAAGTAATAACTCCTGACACTCAGTATCACATCTATTAGCCACCTCCACTGTGGTTTGGCTAATATAACTTCAAAAATTAATACCAAACTGATAAACTTCTACAGTTTAGCACTGAAGCCACGTCAATCCTCATTTATCTGCTTTATTGTCCTGCAAACACACCCCCACCATTTTGCATCTCTGTGTGCCCAGCCTCTCTTCCCTGACGAGTGCAGGGTTGAAATCCTGGCCTCACTGAAACCTGGTTCTGTGTCATCTTGAGACTGAGACTGAGACCAAGAACCTCTAGGAAAAATGGCAAAAATACATCCTAATTTGAATTAAGAAGAAGAAAATGGAATTAAAATGACTGCCTTTTCCAAGCAAGATTTGCTTGACAGTTCTTTGCAGTAAGAAAAATACTTCGTTTTCTTTCTAAGAGTTTTATGCAAAGACCAGTAATACACTGTAGATACTGCTGAAATACAGCTGAGAATTAATGTTACCCTCCCTACTATGCTTATTCACTTGCTGATTAGGAACTCGAAAAGAGCAGAAGGTTTATGTGGCAAGAAACAAGCAAGCACATTATCTGCTATAATATCACACCAGATTAATATTGTTTTTTTGAATTGCCAACTATACTGTGAGGGTTACTATGACTGACCCTATTCAATACCACTCATTACACAGAAAAGACCACAAATGAAGAAGATTGTTGGCTTCTAAACCTGTATGTGTTCGGGGTGTATCAATTAGCTATTGTATATCTTTAAAAATATGCCTGGGAATACTAATATTTTCAATTAATTGATAGGAGATGATTTCAATTAACTGTTTGGACTATTTGCTGTCTTGATGTTATTCAAAATGATGTTCATTTATTCCATTATGTGATTTGTGTATTATGCTGCTGATATTCTTCAGTTTGATACTGTTAATACACTGAAAATTACCCTAAAAAGTGTCATAAGGAGAAAAACTCATAAATACATAATTCATACTGAAGTCAACATAACTGAAAATCCAGTAACTTGAAATAAACAGAACTGCACAAGAAACATAGACTTAAGGTACGGATGAATCTTAAGGTCATTTTACGCTTAAATTAGAATCAAATAACTATTAACATCACTTACAGAAGACATCTGGGCATTGAAACCAGATTGCATAAGAAAATTTTTCTCCTTTTCTTGGAGTCAACATTAACACAGTTGCCATGTCTTAATTACTTCAGAAGATTGACTTTTGTCTTATAATGGAATTGTTGTGCAAATATGGCTTAGTACATAAAATTAGAGCTGTTATACTGTCCCTTATGCTTTCGTGCAATCTATAAGAGTTTTACTACGTCTACACAAGTCACAGCAGGTTCTGCCCTCTGGTGCCCCATGGTCTGTTCTGATATCACTGTACTCCATGCAGGCTGGCATCAAGAAAAATTGCAGCTTAAATTCTGTAACTGAAAGAAAAATATGTATATATGAGGAAATATATATGCATACAAGTCACGTATGTATTCTAAACTTAAGAAATAAATATCACTGTATGCTGGTCAATGTGTTTTAAAAAGGAGATTTTTACTGTGCAGACTGATTTTTGAGGGTGAACCAAAAGGACACCCATAAACAGATACTCAGTCTGAACATACATCCACTAAAACTACTAAAAGGTATGCAAAAAAAAAATTTGTAAAAGAAATCACAGGGATGAGAGAACAAGGACCTTGCAATAATTATTACTGTTTTTTAGAAATGGAGATTTGTTCCTATCGTTATCAGTAAAATAAATATAAAATAAACTGGTTTTGTTCAATATGTTTAACCTTACAGAAGAAGACATCAACTGAAATCACCAGATTAAAAAAAAAGTACTAACATACTTAAAGTGTAAAAAGTCCTAATATCCAGCAAGATCTGAACTGTTCTTTAAATTCACTGTTACTTAATACGATAGGTATTTTATTAGGATCTACATAAAGAGAACCTGATGGATAAAGCTTGTCAGACTGAATTATTAAACTTTTAGCAGAAAGGAAAAAGAAAACTGATGGATATTTTCACCTTTTCTGCTTGTGATCAAAGCCAGTATGTTTTGTGTATTTAAAATTAACATTACAAGAAAAGCAGTTCAGCTGTACAAACTTGTCTGTTAGTATATGACTGAAAAAAAACCCCATTTAAAATGACACTTTAGTGTTGAATTATAGCCATTTCAGTGTGACTACTACGCAATCTTACTCTGTTTATCAGTGTAAAATGTTTTTCTAGCTTATCAAAAATCATATTTTCCTTTTTCTGGTTCATTTATCAACAGAAACACCAGATAAGACAAACTGAAAACCAAATCTGTGTCCACCGGTTGAATGCTAGGAAACAATGCTTTGTTTTTCTAGGAAGAAACCACCTGCATGTACGCCTATCGTCCTTGATTTGCACTTTATACATTATCCATGTATTCAGTCACTTGTGCAAAAATAAGGAACCTCTACGAGTGTTTATATCAAGCCAAAATATCCTAAGAGGAAGGTTATTACAGTACATATCAACATCAAATATAATGATCCACATGTTCAGCAGCTGGTAGATTTGGAATGACAGGAACACTGGAAACCGACCAAAGACAGAAGTGATGTTCCAATAAGTTTTTTTGCCTGTCAATGTACCATCTTATTTGAAACTTTCTACTAATCTCCTTAAATTTCTTGTAGAACAACAATATGCACATGCAATCACTTTTGCCTGTACCGACACGAAGCAATAATAAGTTAAACTCCTATTCATCCGGAGAAAGCCAGAGTCAATAAAAAGTCCTCATTTAGTAGAAGCAAGAGCGGAAACAAAAGGACTTAATGAAATGATCTGTTTACAAAATGCTAAGTGAGGGTTCTCTCAGAAAACTGCATTCCAATTCTGTTTTTCAATACGGCTTGGAAAGCTTTCTCCTGAAGTTCTGTCTTGTCTTTGCAAATGCAGTGACATGACTATTCAAAAATATCTCACCAAAACAAAACGTGAAGGAAAAAACATTTCAACTCTCCCCCTGTCAACTTTGCTATGGCTTTCTAAATAGCCCAGAAGAGATAAATCAAAGCCTGAACTGTAACTTTACACTTATATACTTGTTAAATGACTTTTTTACAGTCTGTTATTGCTAGAAATTGGATTGCTTTTAAACTAATGTTGTCTGGCGGGCAAAAGTGAGTGAAACCGCAAAGCCTGGAGGAACACTAATTACTTGTTTTAATTAGCAGCAACTTTCACTAGAGTATAATCTCCCTACAGGCCACTTTTCGGTAGGTGTGGAAAAAAAAAAAAATGAAGAAACAAACCAATAATCTCCTATTTGCTTCTAAATGAGAGACCCATTCTTATTCCAGCACAGGAATAAGGTTTATCGAGAGCCACTCACCCTGGAGGCAGCAGGGCCTAGACCTTTAGCAATCATCCGCACAATGGACCCCCTTATTTTATGCTGCTAAATCATAAAAGTGCTCCTTTTGTTACATTTCCCCCCTTTAAAGGGCCTTAATCTCTTTCTTTCTGGGCCAGCTGACTTGTACAAGGATCGCAATGGATGGCCAAGCTCCCAGCCTTTTTTTTTTTAAGTTGTTTTTTTTTTTTTTTTTAATTTACCCACTCTCTGGAGAACATTAAATCACACTTTTCTTTCCCCTCGCCATAGGGGGAACCCTCTTAATGATGACAGAGAAGGAGAAATTCCTTCTGTCTTGCCGATGACACCATTTTGCTGCTGAGAGGCATCTCCCCAGCCTGGATATCAAACATGGCTTCCAGCAGGTGGACAGTGCTGAAGGTCGTGGGCTGAGAAACAGGGAGGCTACAGGGAACTCGGCTTCCCACTGCAAATTAAGTCATCTGTGAAACCTTTTTCATTTACCGGGGGCTGGATTTATGACCTCTTTTTAAGGCCTGAAAGAGCTTGAATACAGATGTTCCGCATTGAGACTACATGGGCTTGCATGCCTGCGTGACCGACCTGGATTATTATTATTTCTGTTAATAATAAGTCACGTCAATTTCAAGATGGAAGAAAAGAAAGGACATCACTGTTTTGATTGCTGATTAAAAAAAAAAGGACTACGAAAAATAGTAACATCTTAATTAAACATTGTCTGGAGTCACTAAAGTTCATTGCACATGTAAATATATGCTGGATATCTAGAAGCCAATGTAACAATCCTTTTAATTCAATTAATTTGGGAAAAAAATTAGATTTTAAGAAGAAAAAAATCCTTGGCACTGCTTCGTGCTACTTTATTTCAAGCAGACTAGCTTTTTAAATGTGACATCTTCACAGCATGAATTTAAGTTTTACTAAACTGTAGAGCTATGCCAACTTTAGTCCCATGTCTAGAGCAGATAACTTTGAAATCTGGACTTTTTCATTTATATTTTTCCCTCTTAAAAAAAATGCAGAAACTTTACATGCAGCGAAAGGACAAATATTTCTTAAGTGTGTGTTAATACTTAAGTGACAGCCCTGGTTAACTGGAATTTAAGGATGATGTAGAAAAATGTTCTCCAATCATGAACGTGATTTTGTGTATATACATATATCGATACACACATACACATATGTATATATACATGCATGCTTTTGGAATGGAATAGAAACCAGTCTATAAACATCAAATTTGTTGACATGCATCTATCAGTGGAGTAGACAGCACAGAAGAATCTGTTTCTAGAAATGCAATTTGTACAGATGCTAGAGTGACAGCTGCCACCTTCCTATCAAAGTATTCATATTTTGGTCTTAATTAATCTAACACAACGATGGAGGAAAAAAAATAGTTTTAACCACTGTTTTGTATTTGTTTTGGATTCTGCCTTACAGAGTTGTAGACCTGTACTTTAACACCCTTACATGAAAATGTTTTGCAGCATTATCCTTTTGTTGCATTTTGTCATATATAGGCAGGATTGCCACATTTCCTAACATATTCCAAAACACACTTTGCAGTGCATTTCAGACATGAAAGTAAATAACTGCTTCTGCTAAACCACCAAAAATAAACAACCCCCCCCCCCCAACTCCATGCCCAGAAGCAAAAATCCCAACAAGCTAGGGGAAAAAAATAAAATCACAAAGGCAAAAGGCACAGAGCACCGAGGAAAACTCTGGATAGTATCACACAATGGATATTTATTTGTGGTATCTCGACCTAAGAAAGAAAAGTGTAATTTTTCAGTAAATTCCCATTTTTACCATCTAAGGAAAAAAAAAAGAGATATACAAGTAGAAAGATATTCACTGAGCAAATTAAAGCAGCTCTATTAGAGCAGCTCTCTTGTCATCGAGCATCCAGTCTGCACCCTCAGTGAGAGATGGTAGGCAGTTGTGGTTAAAAAGGAAAGGAGAATTGCAAGCCCTGCAAAACAAAATATTGGGATTTCTTTGCACCCGCTCCTTGGAGGACTGGGGCCGGTACGTTTTTTTGGCTGGGTTTGCTGCGGTTTTTTTACCCCGGTAGGCATGTGCTGGATTTCATTTTTCTCTTTCTCTGCCTCCCCGTGCTGGCTTCCAGCGAGCTAGTAGCCTGGAAGAGGGAAGGAGAGATTTGAATGAAAAAAGTAAACATTAGCAACAAAGACTATAATTGAAAGGGGCTTTGTGAACAAGGGGTGTTGTCGGAGAGCAGAATGGACGAGGGTGGGGCTGCCTGGGGCTCTTTGTCTCCGTGCACACTGGAGCTGCCTGTAGTGCTGCATTGTACTAGGCAGGAATTTACCATCTCACCAGCGGGCTAATAGCTACCTCCACAAACAAATCGAACTATAAAGCTTAAATATTTATAGCTATTTATGACCCCATTTTAATAATTAGTGGCCACCTTCACTTTCAAGGCCTACTTTGTGTTTTGGTTTTTTTTTTTTATTCCTCCCTCCGCCCCTTTTTTTAAATTTTCTTTTACATTTTATTTTATGGACTGTACTAATTGCTTGTTAGGCTGCAGAACACCGCTTCTGAAGCTGTTCGGTGGTTGCTCTGCCACCCAGAAACGACTGAGGAAAAATAGCTCTCCAAGAGTTATTTGTGGTGCTTACAATGACTCAGAAACACAGTTTCAGATTTCCTACCTGGATGGTTAGAAATCTTTTCTTTCTTTTTGTTTAGGTTTCTGCAAAATTGGTTCTGATGTGCATAAAATAGAAACGGGGAACATACAAATGGCAAAGAGAAGTGAGGCTTAGAGTGCAGATGATTACTATTAACTACTTGGCTCTGTTTGAAGCAGTTTGTGCAAAGAAGTACAGCTGAACCTGGTGCATAGTGTGGCACCATCCTGTCACTAAATGATATGAAATAAGGCTTCGATATAATACCAGAAATAACTTTTGTTGCATCAGTTTTACTCTAATCTATATACCTTCAGGATCTACACAGAAATTTCAGTATGGTGCATACCTATAATGTCTCCTTGGTTGCATAACCTTAAGCTTAAATTATTTGATTAAAACTCCTTTTTATTTTTAAATATTATTTTTAATTTTTATTTTTAAGTATTATACTGTTGCATATTATCAATACAAATAATTAAGCCAATTAAAACATACAATGTAATAGATATAACAAACACCTACACAAATCTCATGGAGAAAATTCACTTTACATTTTAAAACTGCTTACTGACTCTGGCTCCCCTGTCACAGTGATTTCTGTTTTCCCAGGTGCCAAGGTATAGTTTTGATTACTGACTTTCTTATTATCATGGTGAGGGCAAGAACAGTATTTTTGTTAACACGTGTTCTCTTTTACGACAGTAGTCTCAAAACACTGAGATAAATCTTGTAGCTCAAAATCAATCCTTAAGAAAATAGGAGACAGGTCAAAAGGTTTTGGGGAAATTTTCAGTTCAAGAAAGGCTTCACTTTTGAACATTTCTTTTTGTTTGTACCTACCTTATTTAAGGGTCTGATCTAATACTTGTTGTAGGAAACTGAAAGATCCCAAGTGGCTTCACTGGGATTTGAATAAGTCAATAAATACTCTCCCTCTCTCTGCACAGCAACTAAACCTCGAGAAAAGTTGCAGTAACTATCCTGTGAGATCAGAACACAGCTCTGTACTTGTAAGCAGAATTGCTCATGTGATCACTCACTGTGTAGCATAGAGAGATGTGGATTTGCTGTGTAAGCAGCAGGTTCAACAGTTTCTTCTCTGTGGTTTGGTGTGATCAAATGGTCATACGTGGGAGGGTTGGTGTCTGAGCAAACAGTCCTAAGTGCTGGATGTTGTGGAATGGCATTTTTAATCCCGGAGAGTAAAGTGCTTTGTTTCATACATTCATAGAAAAGTGCTAATAACCACTTCTCCTACATCTATGCAGACATTTACATCTTCATCTAGTAATGTCTTTATTCCATTGAAATAGCTGTCAGGAAAGTAAAACGATCACTTCGTCTGCATTCTGCAGTGGTTGCAATGATGTGTTTAAGTGTTGCTCACTTACTTCTTCTTGATTTTGAGTACTTTTAGAACAAGTCTTAATTCTGAATTTCTGTTGACCTTCTCTTACCTTAGGAAACTCATGAGCAGTTTTTAGCACTGAGATAATATTTTCATATTTTAACATTTTATCCACTCTCAAAATTACTAAACAGGAGCTGCAAGAAAGACAAACGTCAACACATGGTAACCGATAGAAGATATTCTATACATACTTATTGGTTATGAAACATTGAGAAGGGTTATGCTACAAGTTTCTTTAAAAACACATTTGATTTCTTTAGTTTTCTTTTGGAAATGAATATCAAGAAATATTATATTCTACATAGTAACACAAAAGAAGGGTGCATCAAAATTTATTTCACACAGGATATTAACGTTAAGCTAAATGAAATGTCCTTCTAAAAGTTAAGTGAAGCTACAGAAAGAAGAGTTTGCTGTGTGAAAGCTATAGCCTCTGCTGTGCCTAAAGTAAGACAACACATTGATAGTAATTGAGTTAAAATGTAGAAAGGCCTATTACATTTTTAAAAGTGCTTGAGCTGTTTCTCATATCTTGTATGAATATCAGAATATTCTTGAGTATTGCTTATTTTTAATCAAACTACAGTAAAATAATCATTCTCCATGTGAAGTTTTTTACTATCTGTGGTGTTTTTCTCTTCTTTGCCAAAACATTTTTCCTCTTGCTAACAGGACCTGCAAAATCTAGAGATAAATGATTTGGGAGGGAGCTGAATCCAATACTTATTGATCACTGAGACAGGCTTTAAATGTAAGGTGTTTAAATAAAGTTCTTTGCTGATCAAATCTCTTGTAATCACTGATAAGAATTGTAGTCCACTCACTTGGAGACAGCTATTGGGGTCATTAGCACTCTGGAGGCTACTACCTTGCAAGAGCATAAATTAGAATTCAGGTTGCTTGAAGTTTGCATCTCTCTAATCTGGAGCCTTTGAGAATTAAAAATTACATATTTCATTTATGGTGGCCCTGGAGGAATGATGGCCTTACAAGACTGCTGTAACCTTCACACAGTACTCAGAGTATCCTATATATTTGACTTTTCATTTTGGAAGGTGAACCAAGAAGATACAACTAACTGCAGGGTTCACAAGCTGGAAGCTGGTGTCTCTCTGTACAAAACTGAGAAACACTGAAGGTACCAAGAACCACAAGTTCAACCCCTCAAAAGTTAAACACTGAAGAAAACTCTTATCTCTCAGAACAAGCAGTAACTAAGTGCAAAGAACAAAGTTTTGGGGACAGGTGGTTCTGAGCTTTGAAGATGAAGCAAGCATTTTCATTGCAGGTGCTTATTCTGTAACTCTTACCATTGCAAAGAGAAGACAAACTACCCTGTTAGCAGTTGGACTAATTGATCATGGAATCTGATGGATTCTTCTACCACAGTAATTATTCCTGCTCATCACCTGTTCCCATAGTAAGATGGTAACTTTAGGAGCCCATTCTCACCTACCTGCCAGCTTGGCAACAACAATATTGAGGTGGGTTTTAAGCAATGAGAGCACTGATCATGTGTATGCATACTGACTTGGTGACCACGGTCTGATAGTCCTACTAACTGATAATCTTGTCACCAATTTTCAGGAAACCTGCAGGAACCGAGTTATTTTTTAATCTTTTGTGAATGTGTGAACTTTCTCTGAAACCTCTTGAAACTGGCCAACTGGTCAAAAATTACGAAAGGAGAAATAACAGGCAGACAGATGGGTGACGTAGCCTTATTTCTGTGGAAACCAGGCTTTGCCTTCAAATCCCAGCTACTGTTGCTGTTGTGTATGCTCACATGTGTAAAGTATGTTTGTTAGCGATCTTTTCAAAGTTCTACTAAGTGGCTTGGATGAGACACAATAAAACAAGATTTTTGGTGACTAGCAAGAAAATTAATTTTCTCATTCTGAATGATTACCTGTTGAATGATGCTTCAAGCATATCTGCAGAACATAGCTTCTTCTTACTAAATATATCAGAGCTTTCTAACTTAACTAGGTATTTTGGAACAAGATGCTTGTCTCTTACCTTTGGCTCATCCACCTCCTTCACTTTTGAGCAATATTAAACCCATTTTCCTGCGTGTCATCTTGTCACACACAAGTTTACGCTTACACTCCAGCACTTGTCTGTATCTACAGCCATTATGCACAAAATGCTTTCATAGAACTGATTTGTGAAGAAGAACACCTTACTCTCTTCTGAAGATCAATATTTGTCATAAGGCTTATAAGTGATCAGCCAGCTACTCAGCCAGTTCTCTTGAAAGAACAGATTGCTCTTTCTTTTTCTTTTAAACAATTCCCATGCAGACCTGAGCAGACTTAACTGCACATATTTAATTTTATCTTTTTTTTCCTGCCACTTTGGGCTGCAGGCTTTTTGAGGCTGAGATTGCTCCTAACAGCCTCCTCCTCCTCTTTAAAACCTTAAATATTGTGTATCAGCTGCCATAATGTAGCTTGTATCCTGTGCAAGGTTATTAGGTCAGGTGGTATCACGTGAAACAAAATAGTACAGATTTCTTGTTCCTATTCAACTGGAAAGACTATGTTGCCAAGAAAAGCTCGTTTTGTGATTATGTGAAACTTCCATTGCCAGTATAATTTGAAAAGAATAACAGGGCAGAAAAGTAGCATGAGGATGAGAGAGAATTTCTTCCTAACATAACCGTACACTGAGAAGTTTTTCGAGGGCTAGTAATTCTGGACAATTACTAGTCTTTGTAATTGAATGGAAAAATTCTTTGTAAATGAAACAGGTATGTTTCACTGCTAGAAGGAACCCCACAGAACTCCATGAGCAGTGGGAAGAGGATTTGACTTAGGGGCTTTTGTGAGCTTTAGCTAAGGAGTGAGTGATAAAAAGGATGAGTTCATTTTAAGAGTGAACTTGAAAATATTCTACAGAGGTGTAACATTCACACGCTGGAGTAAATATCACAAAGCATCTTTTGCTTCTGAAACCTAACTGCTGTCATAATGACCATCTGCTGGCTGTAGGTTTCTAACATTCCCTGACCTATGACATTTATGACAAATTATGCACCAAAGTGCTAGAGACGGCTTGTTAAAATGAAGCCTGAGGCCCACAAGTTCTCAACCCCTTTTGTCTTTAAAAGCATGGGTTAAATGGGAACAAGAAGTAGTTTGGACAGAAAACAGACATAGCAACGGCTAAAAGGAAATGAAATCCTAATCCTCTAACCCTTTGACTTTTGCAGCTTGCTGCACAGCAATGTGCTTTCAACCATTAAACTACCTTAACCTTCTGAAGAGCCAAATCAGTTCAAATTGACTGAAAATTTGCACATCACCACACAAGCCTTGATTGATTCCTATTTGAAAATTGTATGGAAGACAACCATTTAATGCAATATTTTTAACCAACAAAATGTGTTTCATAGTCACCTCCAGTGCACGGTATAATTGGTGTCATATAAAAGCAATGTGAAGAAACACTTTTCAAAGTCACAAAGTTAGTCTATTTGTAAAACACACTCATGTCAGTTAGATTTAGACAGATCTCTAGAGTTTTCGCAGGGTGAGCTAATATGTACAGGAATTAAAAAAAAATTTCATTCCTTTTAACTCTTTCTTTGCTGCATTCACCAGCTCTGGTGGGTTCTGGGGTTTTAGCTATATCAGAAACTCAACTTTTGTTTAAAAATGTTAAGTTTCTTCTTTTATTAAAAGAAAATTGAATTATGGACCTTGCTTTAAAAAAAAAAAAGTCTGTTTTAAGGTGTGAAGCCTCACAAGTTCTAGCAATTGCTAGAAAATAATTATCATAAACTCACACAAAAAAAAATCCCATTATATCACATTATATTTGTAACACATTATCACATTATATTTGTAATACTAACAGACTATGCATTAAAATGTCAAAGGAGTAAAATAGCACATATGTATAGTTTTAAGCAAACACCTGTTGGAGTTTCATAACAAAGTTCAACTTTCTTTTTTATTCTTTACCTAGAGTTTTAATTAAATCAGCATAAGATAGTGCATCAAACCAAACCAACTCTCAAAATTAAGAGTATTGCTAAGTTTCAGATCAATACATGAAAACCAAATAATATTGGGCTACAAGGACCTCTAGGACTAGGTATATAAAACCTTCATACATTTCCACATGCTTCTAAATATGACTTTTTTGTACTGTATCCCATGACTTTTATATCAGGTAATGACCTGTGAAAACAAAGTAGGCATTACACGATAATCTTACGTGACTACATGATGGTGTTTGCCCAAACCACTATAACATTTCAGTATGGCAGTAATGAATGCACACACCACTAGCTTCATCAGCAGAATGTCCCTGCCATGTCATTTTGCTGTGCACAGTTAAAGCCAGAAACCTAATTGTATAAGACTTTACAAAAGTATGCATACCACTGGATAGGTCTTCTAATCCTTCCTCCCTATACTCTTCTATTACCTGTGTTTCTTTCTTCTTGTTATCTTCAAGAAGGAGGTCTTATGATTTGGTACCTCTACAGTATCTCAAGGATGTTTGACTTTGTCTGAGACTGTATTTAGCCCTTGGCTTCTCCTTTCACAAAGTAATGCTGCCCTGAAATGAATGAAAAGCATCAAAATGGCTATTGGCAGGAATGAGAATTTATTTTTAGTCACTTGCCCACCAGAGAATCAACCAGGACTGTCAACTGAGCTAGTAAGGAACAAAGAAAAAGGTCATGCAAGAGAAGATGCAAATAAAAGGAGAAAGCAGAAGAACATGGTGGGTACAAAAGACTCATAATTCAGGCAAGAGTTTAAGCATGTATGAAAATCTCTCTTTCTGCATTTCATATTAAAGTCTTTGTTTAAATTGGATATGCTTTTAATTTGTTTCTGTTAGAAAAATACCAGACATGATCTTCATCTCCATAAAGTCTCAGTCACCTTAATTTTCTGCCACATTGATTTACATGAAAGGAAATTCAGGAACATACAACTTAGCTAATGCCTGCTAAATTGTTACCTACAAAGATATATGGAATCACTCACTGTAAATAAAGTAGCCTAGGAGTAAAATATCTCTGGGGTATTCTTATCTAACTTTAAAAATGTAGATGAGACAGTAAATTATTTTCCTGTCTCACACAGGTCTATAAACTTTTCTTCAAATTTTCATTCCACACCAGCATAAAAGGCAGGTTTTGCAAAATTTCCTTGTTTCTTTCTTCCAGAAAAAAAAAAAAAAAAGAAAGAAAGGGAAGTGAAAAAGGAACTGAGACCAGGATAACAGACAGCTCAGTGGGCTCAAGCATTCGCATAGGGAACATAAGATTCGGGTTTTGTTCTTGTACTGCCAGGTTTCACATTCCAGTGCTCTATTCCTTTGTTGAAATAATTAATTGTGTGGTGGCAGACTGAATACTTAACATAAGCACAAGCACAGGGAGAGGGTGATAAACCTTAATTCCATAATTATTTATTTCTGCAAAATGGAACAGCTCCAGCTGATGAGATTAAGACTCAGATCCACTTTGAATCACTCAGGAATGAGTTTAAATTTATGTCCCAATTGTATTATTGCCAAGTGAATAAAGTGACCACCGGTCTATGATCCTGGTTTTGATCATAAAATGTGCTAGGAGGCTGAGATATTTTTTCATGTCCATCTTGCTGTGTTCTTCCTTTCTCCTCCCTACTATTCCTCAGATATTTGGTTTTGATAAGCGGAAATTTTTTAAATTAAACTCATAAGTCAGAAAAAAACCCATCTATGTTTACTCTTAACTGGATAGAAATTACCATCTTTGGGTTACTCTAAGGTGGAGAGATTTCAAATTTGTTGACTTTTATTCTTAAATTAATCTTCAAATACATTTAATTTTATTCTCAAATTCATTATAGAGATTTTCACATGCTTAGGCAGAAAAATAAAGCTGTACTGCACATGTAGGATGAGAGGCCTTGGTAAATTTGCCACCCAAAAAGTAATGGTATATCTTATTTGACCTCATATACTGAAAGTGACAAGTCATGAAATCACACCTGGGAGAGCATATCTAGAATCTGGACAGGTTAAACACAAGTTCGTAACAAACAGGCAGGAGAAAATCTCTTCTATGTCCACACTAGAGCTGATGACAATCTCATTATCCTATTGGGTCTTCCCGTCTTTTTCCCAGCCCAAGAGCATATCATATCTAGCTTACCATAAACTCCTCTTCTAGCAATTTATGTGTGTCTATACCTAGCATGTATTTGATCTTCTAAGTAGTTAATTCTTGTAGAATTCCTCCTCTCTGTTATTCAGAAGTTATCAAAATATGGATTTTAGGTATCTCTATTCTCTGTGTCCTCTGAAAGGCATATCTGAGAGGCATGATACTCTCTGAAGTTTGTGCAACAGCCCTCAAAAAACCTTGGCACTATGTAAAGAACCTCCACGACTATCCTAAATTAGGAAACTTTGAAGAAACTGAAAAATACAAGACGTTGATTTCATTTAGAAATTGCTTTCTTTATGAATCTACATTTTCTGTGTTGTTCTAAGTTATTTTGTCATGAACATGTGTGGATGTAGACAGTACATAATATGTTACAGTTTGTTTACTGTATATTGCTTAAAAGATATCTATATCAGTACCACTGAAGACAGAAACTTAAAAGTATGCAAGTCATGGAGGAGAAGATAAAACAGCTTTCTCTGTGAGCAGCAGTCTTCTAATTATTGTGATTGCAGTATTGATCATGAGTTCAGACTGGGAAAGTGTATCATGACACTAAGGTTACTGCAAATTCTGTATCAAATAAATGTATTAGGGACATTATATTCTATTCACTCTCCTGTTTCTCAAAACAAATTAATAATTTAGGATACTAATAAACAGACTATTTATGAAATTATGTTATCTCTAAACAAGTTAGAGAATTTCCACTCAAAAACTCACTGAAATTCTCTTGGATATCTGAATAACAGTCTGAATCTGATTTTGCAAACACTACTGTATACTTTATTACAAGCAATCTTTGTAGTTTGTTGTTTGCAAAGCAATCTCTTGATTTGAAGCTGTAGTGGCCCCTACCCTCATATGTTTTTGTAATCTACTAAAAACATCAAAGCAACCTTGTGACTAAAGTCCTGTCTACAAATAGTGGCAATAAAAAGCTCCCTTCACATGATATGTAGAGGTCACAGATACCAAAAAATTTTCCATATGGGTTAGAAACTCTTTAATCTGATTTATATGAGCAGATTAGCCCTTCCTGCATCCACTAGGATCCTTGTCCTCAAAGAGAATTCAATACAATCAAAGGCAAGACATGTTACATCTACTGCTTTGGTGTTCTCCCACGTGGAAGATAACAGCCTTATTTTTCAGATCTGTGAATCAGATACTGCTGCAGCAGGACACTGAGACCAAGAGTGTGCTGCAGTTTTCCCCTGCTACCCATTTGAGCTCATCTGTCCTGAGTGCTTCTAGTGAAATTTTTGCTGCTCCAGCCATGGCCACTCTGTCTCAGAAGTCTCTCTTCTAACAGGGAACTGCTTTGGTAAAGCATTGCTTCAGTGTAGTGTTTTATAGAAAGGGTTTACATTCTTGCTGGGGTAAAGCTAGTAAATTTTAAGTTGTGCCAAACAAGAAATATCAGAGATATGCTTTTATAAATGCCATCTAAATGGAAGTGGTAGACACAGCTCAGCTCTGGCAGACTTTTCTCCTCAACACCTTGATACTATGCCTGCTTTGCCAACACCAGTGGTGGAGCTGGAAAGCAGTAGGGATTACACAAGGCATGTTCTAATGGAAATAGTTTCAAAACAACTTTTAATAACTATGTAATGGACTATTTTGGACAATGCACTCTTAAAAGACAAAATCTTGAATAGCCAACTATGAACACTGTTTAGAAAACTAAGATTTTATGAGATAGAAAACCTGATATAAAGGCAGAGTACATAGCTACAATGTTATTCCTACAGTCTCAAGTAACAACTCATATGACTGGATAATGTTTTGTTACAAGTAGTAAGAGATGCTTAATGGAATTTACAATACCGAGTTATGGCTTATCCAGAAGATGCTAGCATTGTTCACACTTAATGATAAAACCCTGGAGGAACTTCACGGGTTCCTTCTCCTTAATCTCCTTATCTCTGTATAGATAAATAAAAAGACTTTTTGCACCTTCTCCCAGCAATGGTAGTAAATTTACTTAAAATACTGCAGGCACAACAGCTATGAATAACTGATATCAACATATGCTTGAAAATCTTGGTACATAGAGAAAAAAATACCCTATCATTTTTGCATTAAAAATAAAAAATAGGCAATGAAGCTAGGGAAAAGCTGTGTATCATGGAGATCTAAATTTACATTCTAGTCAGACTGTGAAACCAGTCATTTTATGAAATGACTGAAAATAGTAGAGTAACATCACATGAATTGTGAGTCGCCAGTTATTTCAGGTTATTACTAAAGTAACATGCAAAACAATTTTCTACGTGTGTACTTTTTAAAAATATTTTTTAAATATATTTTTAAAGTTTTCAGCCATTAGTGTAGTTTTTCTTAAAGAAATATTTACTTTTCCAATTAAGACTAGCCTGATGCTGGCTATTACATTTCAGCATTATTTATTGACTTTACATCTACCTGTTTTAACTCTCTTTCAGCTACTGCTACATTTTACATCATCCTCATGTACATACCTATAAAACTGGATAAAGAGCTCTCAGAGCAGGGAGAGTAAGACAGAACTCCCTAAACATATGATCTGTAGTGTGATCCAACTTCTCTCTGAAAAGGCAAACAGGTTATTCTCAGTTCTTTTTCCATTGATGTGCTCTGATGCAGGTAATCCACAGGAATGTGGTCAGATGCATTGGCTTCTCATCTTACCTGCCTGAAGAGTAATTGATTGTGTTCTGTCAGCATTCCTGCTGGGAGATTTGGACTGTAAAGTCTTCCTTCATTGTTCACAGTAAGCTAGTGTCAATAATTTAAATCTTCTAGGGAACAATTCCAGATAGTGGTTACCCGGCTTAGGGCTGTAGAATCCAAAGTCTTCTTTGCTCTAGGACTCATTTGGGTGGAGAAACCTGGTGCTCTGGATGAATCTGCAGAGAAATATTATGTTGGTTTTAATTCCTAGTGATAAAAGTAATTGTCTAAAAGAGATCCTTTGGTGCAATAGGGATGGAAAGTTAAGCATAGGACAATAGAGGCAACTACACTGGGTCTTAAACAAAAAAGATACCGTCCCAGTGTGGCACGGAACTGTGTTATACTTGATTCCTGTGAAGTGAAGGATAACTCTCTTGGTAGACATAAAAAATCCAGTTCCTGTCACATGAATGTGATATACCATTGATGATATAGGCTCAGATTTAGCACTACCATTGGCACATTTCACTGACAAGATCAGATGAAGATATCTTTTTTTCTCATGGGCCAGGATGAGATAGGGCTATAAAAGCTTTCTGAGGTCACTTCTGTGTTACATACAGATCCCTTTATGTTTTTAGCATGGTGCAGAAAGTCATTAACTGAGGTGCTATGTCTTTGCACCTCTCAGATATATAGAGCTAAGAAGGCAACATGCGGAGATGTTAGTGGTAACATGCAAGGAAGGGATGGAAACTGTGGCAGTACATAACTTTTCTGACAAGGCACTACTGGAGGTGTGGTTTCTGGCTGAGTATGTGTGTGACACCTCAACCTTAGACTACTCAAATATGGGAAGTTCCCACCGGGAAGTAGAGCTTTTCTCCTCCCTCTACAAGTGGCTGAATTAAGTTAATGGAAAAGAAAAATGAAAAATGAAAACTTTTGTTCAGGAGGGGAAAAGTAGACTTCTACATCATGTTACATATCTGCATTTCTTCAGGGAGATGCCTTAGAGAACTGTTTTAAATATAGAGAAAACAAAACATATATATCACGGTGTGAAATACTGAAATGTCTTATGCCATGGAAAATGTATCACAACTGGACAGCTACTTAGCCTGTATTCTTCAGATTTCCATAAGGCTAAAAAAATTCCATAAGCTTTTGACTAATTTTCACAAAGATAAGTGGGCTGCTGGTGGAACTGGACAGTTGTTGAGTTCTCTTCAACAAGAATGATAGAAAAGATCCCAAACAGTTACACGTACACACACAGAGATATTGATGTGTCTCAAGGTCCCTTGTGATACGAAATTAAAAATAGACTGCTAGTATAGTTCAGTATTACTTTGAGCAATTATGATAGGAGTATTTAGGCCTTTTCACAAATAAGATCCAAATTTTTCATGCGTGTTATAATTCATCATCATAATTAATGCATTTTCATCCTCATCTTCAGGAATTTATTATGGAATACAGAAGCACTTGGAACTCTAATTCATTCATTAAAATACTCAGTTGGTTGGCTAGAACCAAGCTGTGTATGTAACTCACATGAATTACATAGTGATGATCTTTAGATCTATTGATTAATTTGAGGGCAGCAAAAAGATTTGGGTGGCATAAAAAATAACTAGAAATTCTTATTAAAACATTAGTATGTTGTCTATATTTGTCAACCATTCTGTTTACTATTTGAAAAATCTGATTTGGGGCTCTAAGCATTACCCAACACTCTTTGGTTTCTTTCTACCCTGCCTTATACAGAGAAACTACTGGCTACCTTCACTGCAATTTCCAGCCCATTCCTTTTGAAGAGTAACAGCAATTACAGGCAGCACCCTTGATCACATTTGCTATTTTTTCTGTACAGCCCTTTTTCATGTAGCAACGTACTTACTAAAAAACTTTGTTTTTTTTTTCCTAAGCAAGTTTCTAGTCTCTCCAATGGAAAAGCATAAGCTCTAATACAAACACCCAGGACTCAATATTTATTATTGTTATTATTCAGTATGATAATATTTTGGAGTGTAGGCCTATTTTCTGTGACTGGAATCCACTAAGCACTTACAAAATGAGCATGGGCGCCATGAAGATGCCTCACTGAAGTGATCAGGTTTGTAGAGGGAAAGTGCCATTTTTGCCATGTAAATAAAAGGCAGACAAGGGCAGACAACCACTGGTCCTGGTGCTCTGGGAGCACTCCAAGAACAGCTTCATTTGTGCAGCTACACCAGAATTACCCTAACAATAGTGTATTCACTATGGATAACCACAGAGTGACAATACAAAGATGAAAGCATTGCCCTGTAGGAGCTGGTAAAGACAAATGAAACTGGTGGATCTGGCACTATTAGGATCTACTGGCACCCCATGTGGCAGAGCTGCACATCAGGAGCTCAGGCAGGGGAAGAGTTTTTACAACTATGGCTGGTCTGGACTTCCCTGATAAAGAGGGTTTTCATGAAAAGAATGGTAATTCATCAAAGATGGAGTGTTTCAAAGTAGAACAGAAGATTGAATGGATTTATAAAACCTACCATCTCTACCGGGTCATATTTGTGCCCCTAAATCCTGAAACAGACAATTCTCTGCCATCGGGATGTGCTGTCAGGCTCACACTTGGTTTTCTGTCGGCTCCCCAGTAACTTTTGAAAATCCTGCTGTGCAGTTGCAACATAAGCAATAAACCAACCAGGTGGACCTATGAAAGCCTGAAAAGCCTGATAACCTCAGCTTCTGTCCATGCTTAGCCTATCTCCTGTCTCTTTGCCAAGGACTCAGGGTTAAAACTAAACCAGAAATTCCTGGTGCTTGAGGTTCAGGCAGTTCTAGCTTAATTTTATTTTAGAGCCTTTTATGTAGGGTATTTTGCTTATTTAAAACCAGAAAAAAATTAAAAATAATCCCAAATTATTTTCTTGGTCAGGTTGGATGGGGCCTTGAGCAGCCAGGTCTAGCGAGAAGTCTTCCTGCCCTTGTCAGGGGGTTAGACCTGGATAATCTTCAAGGTCGCTTTCAACCAAAATCGTTCCATGATTCTGATTCTCTATAATTCTATGAAATGCCTTCTAGAATTTCTTTCCTCAGTGAATCTCAAGTCTGAATATTGAGATGCTGAACACATAACCTTCACAGCTGTGGGTGCAAAGAGAACCCCAATTTTACTTTTTGAAAGGCCATGAACACAGATCTATTATTTGTACTGCAAAGCTATAAAATTTAGTTCTCTATCTCAAACCATCTATTTAAAGGTACAATTTTCAAACATATCTAAGTTGCCTGCTACATTTTATTTTATAATTATTAATTTTAGTGTTTGCAGAGTTGGCAACATCTGTTGTGATTATATAGATGCAAACATTCAATAACGGAAATGAACTAACAGTATTATTTGTGTAAAATAGCTAGTTATTTAACTTTTTTTTTTAATCTGTGCCTTATCTTTTCCTAGTTTATGTATTCTTAAGCACAATCACAACTTACTGCATTCCTTATTACATCAAGCTTGGCCAAATATGTGGGTTATGGTTAAAATTACCTGATATTACCCACAGTTTTACTGCAATTGCATTGCCTATAATTTTACTAAATTTAAGCATTTTAACTGAAATTTTCCAGGTACTGTGCATTAGGATACAATTTTATATGAAGAGTCAGTCAAAGGAACAGAGATAATGAGGTTGGGGAGCAAATGTAATTTTTGTATTCTTAGTGTAGCCTGACAATATTTTTTTCGGGGAAGCACTGATGCCTTGAAACATGAGGTGGGACTTGTGAGCCAGTGGGATTGAAGATTGGTTGGTGGGAAAGGAGGAAAATGCTGACATCAAATGACAGCTGGAAAGGAGGAGTGGCAGAGGTGGGATGCGTGAGAGGCCAACAATCAGCAGGTTAAAACACTAGCAGGTGAATAAACGTGAACTGAAGGGAGGAAACATTGTAGTGGACTATGACTGATAAGAATAGCTGGAACAACATTATATGAGAATGAATTGAGGCTGAGTGGGAAAATGGTTTGGGATTAGAGTGAAAGCTGGACTCAGATGGAGAGCCTAAGGCAAAGAGGATGCTATACAGAGGGAAAACGGAGACCAGAATACAAGCCAGGGTTATGAAAGAGGTGGGATATGTCAGTGGTGAAAAGCAGGAGGACAACCTTGTATCTAATGCACAAAGAATCTCTGTAAAAGTATTGCAGTAGTGTTGCACCCCTTTTGGGTATGTTCTAGTTAGACTGTAATCATGTACTCTTATTGCCTGTTACTTTGTCAATGAAAGACATGAGTCTGTGGGCTTTAAAGCTTCCTTTCCTGTCACAGAAACATAAAGACTTCTGAAATCATAAGCATAGACAGAATTCCTGGATTTTCAATTTCCTTTTTTAAAACCCTAAAATATTGAATGAAGGTCCATCTAAAACATTGTAGGGATAGTTATAGAGACCTCGTTGCTCTCTATAACTACCTGAGAGGAGGTTGTAGAGAGGAGAGTGCTGGCCTCTTCTCCCATGTGAAAGGGGACAGGACGATAGGGAATGGCCTCAAGCTTTGCCAGGGGAGATTTAGGCTGAACATCAGGAAAAAATTTTTCACAGAAAGGGTCATTGGGCACTGGAACAGGCTACCCAGGGAGGTGGTTGAGTCACCTTCCCTGGAGGTGTTTAAAGCACCGATGGACGAGGTGCTGAGGGGCATAGTTTAGTGTTTGATAGGAATGGTTGGACTCGATGATCCGGTGGGTCTCTTCCAACCTGGTGATTCTATGATTCTATGATTCTGTGATTTCACAGTTAAAGTTGTTTATTCAATTAATCCACCTGCTACATAATCACATATTATGATGTAATCTTTCTTTGTATAATTATAGCCTTCTAAAATCTTTTTCACCCTTTTTTTGTTTTGTTTTGTTTTGTTTTTTTCCCCTCCAAAGGACTACAGCTTTGTTCATTTATTAGGTGAATATGCTCCTGAGATGGAAGCTCTCATAACTAACTAGTCCTTGTTTATCCTGTTGTAAAAGTTTGAAGGCTTACATAAATGAGATAGAGAAAACTATCAATTATACTAGTAATACATATAAAGAGTATTATTGAAAAAGTTGGAGTGTTGCAAAAAATTGCACAACTGCAGATTTCTAAGAAGAAATAAATCTGTTTTTGTAAATGTTTCTTTAAATAGGTACCCTACCTAAATTTCTTTAACGGTATAAGTAACAGTATCAGAATTCTTTGCCCCCTTTACTTGACTGGGAAAAGTTATTTTGTCTTCATCCTTCAGGCAGTGAAATTCAACATGGTTATGATAGCTGAGCAATTTCTAGAATATGGAGAAGAGCTAGGAAGAATAGGTAAGTTTTCACTTACTCTGGGTAGAAAAGAGGAGCCTCTGAGAACAATTCACAGGATGAGAGTTAGCACATCAAAAATTGCATATATCGAAACCACAGTAGTTACAAAGATGCTACAACATAAATCACATCCTCTAGATGTAGAAAAGAGATTTCTACTAAGCCATGTGAGATTTCTAGTAAGCCATGTGATCACTCACAATGGGACAATTTTGGGGCAGTATTTCAGCAGGATGTGAGATTTTGAAATACAACAGTCCCTGCATTCTCTGTATGGACTAGGAGAAAAAGAACTCAGACTCATTAACCCATCAGTTTTCCTGAAGGTTAATGAATTGCACATAAGTTCTTATACATGTCACTAGTGCATAGGCTCTTACTGTACAAGCATTCCCCCTGAAATCAGTGACAATTGCAGTAAGTCAGTACTGATTCCAGGAGGGAAGGGAAAATTATCCCAAAGCTGCTGGTTAACCTAGAGTGAAGAACTAGAAGTTCATGGAGTTTAGTGTGTTATCACATGCAAACATGTCACTTACCAATGATTTCACTTTATCTTGCAAAAACGAGTGGAACTTTCACCTTCATCTTTCTTCACTGTCCTGATATTTTACAAAAATGCTTCCTACCAGCAAGGCAGAAACCAAATAATCTTCATACATACCCACTAGGTTCTATTATCAAGAGCTAAAAGGTTTGCTCCTATTGTTCATGCTGATGAATTTAAAACAATACAGCAGCCTTTCTATTTCACAGGAATTAAAATGTTAATTTGCTAAGAAGTTTTGCCACTTTTCTTAAAAGCTTTAAATTTCAACGTGTAAATATCGGATTTTGAAAACTAGCAGCTTCACAGTGGGATATGAAATCTGTGAGGCTGGATAATGCCTTTAAAACATTCAGAAGCAACCACAAAATACAATTTTGGACATGCCAGAAGGAGTTAACGGTGATTAATTGCTTTTTTACTCCAGCTCATTCCACAACTGAGATTTCTGTCTCAAGGAATTGTCAGTATAAAACAATATATCAAAGTTTAAATATCAGTAATAAAATGGTAAAAAAGATATTTTGTGACTACTTAGAACTGAAAGCATTTTATTGAAAAAGGCCTTGTTTTATTTGGCAGCCATCCATGGCCTCCTACTGTTGACAAAACTAGCAGCAATTCCTATTTGAAGTGTACCAGAAGATGATCCTGCTCGGCAGAATCTGCTGCTTTAGAGCATTTACAGGATTTATCTCTAAATTAATATTTTCATCGAATACTCTCACTATACATCTTACATAATCTTTAAATTATAGGAAAACGCTAGAAGGGTGTTCGGAGAGTCACCTGCTGAAGTAATGCTGGAGATTTATAGCTCTCTGAAGTCGACATTTGTGACTGACCTACAGCACACCAGGGCTGCTAGTTCCCTTTCCTGATTCATGATAAGTGCAGCTGTCTCCAAATAAGCCTCCAGAGCCCATTAATGCCCAGTTCATTCCCTCATGGTAAATATGCACATCTCTGGCTTCTCTTTTTAATGCTCTGTTGCTGTTAAGTTGAATAGAAAATTAGATTTTCTATTTTTTCCTCCTTTAAAAATAAATTTTTCAGGCACCAAGGTAGCGAGGACTTTAAAGACTCCAGTGAGTACATTTATGTTTCTATCTAAATAAGTGCTAAAGAAAAGAAGCTATTTATACACTAAAGACTGTAAAATCATATTTCACTTGCTTGATGGATTTTTAATCTCTCTTAGTGTGGTCCCCTAGCTTCCTTGCATTTGTTGTGTGAAGAATACACAAGATACAACTAATTAACAAAATAATTTGCAGGATGATATGAAAGTAAATATTAAAAGGAAAGAGAATACACATTTTTAAAATGTCAAAAAGAAAGCCAATGCATTTGTCATCCCTGCCTCAATTTGTTTTTCATTAATAAAATATAAATTGTTTTCCATTCGGAAAATTTACTAGCAGAAACACATTTAGCATGCAGCTTTGTCTCTTTAGAGATGAAGTCTTTGTTTAAGCACTGATGATGGTTTTTTTGTGCCATTGTCTAATCTGTCAGAATGGATGAGCCTGTGTGTTTAGGGGTGCAAATATGTGCAGCCACACCTGCTGTGCAAAGCTGCAAACTCACAACTTTCCCGATCATTACAATGTGTTGCACTTGGAGGTCCTTTGTTGTGATGGAGCTGCTGGTGGTTCTGTGGTTGAAGTGTCACAAGTGTCAGGCCTCATTACAGTCACCATAATCGCTCAAAAACAACCTCTTATTTTAACTATTTGATATTGATGGGTAGGAAATTAAAGGCTAGATACCAAATAGATTTTGTGATGTTCAGTGGATTGATCACTGAGAATCAAAAGCACAAAACAAAAATTAAAAAGGTCTGTTATTATGGTAATGCCCATTATTCATGTGGAGCATAGTTTTTTAAATGATACCAATAATACCATGCAAACAGGTGAGAAGAATCATAGATTCATAGAATAACCAGGTTGGAAGAGACCCACCGGATCATCGAGTCCAACCATTCCTATCAAACACTAAACCATGCCCCTTAGCGCCTCGTCCACCCGTGCCTTAAACACCTCCAGGGAAGGTGACTCAACCACCTCCCTGGGCAGCCTGTTCCAGTGCCCAATGACCCTTTCTGTGAAAAACTTTTTCCTGATGTCCAGCCTAAATCTCCCCTGGCAGAGCTTGAGGCCATTCCCTCTCGTCCTGTCCCCTTTCACATGGGAGAAGAGGCCAGCACCCTCCTCTCCACAACCTCCCTTCAGGTAGTTGTAGAGAGTAATAAGGTCTCCCCTCAGCCTCCTCTTCTCCAGGCTAAACAGCTCCAGCTCTCTCAGCCGCTCCTCATAAGATTTGTTCTCCAGCCCCTTCACCAGCTTTGTGAGGGGCCCAGAACTGAACACAGGATTCGAGGTGCGGTCTCACCAGTGCTGAGTCCAGAGGGAGAAAAACCTCCCTGGACCTGCTGGTCACGCCGTTTCTGATCCAAGCCAAGATGCCATTGGCCTTCTTGGCCACCTGGGCCACTGCTGGCTCATGTTCAGTCACTGTCAACCAACACCACCAGGTCCTTCTCCTCCTGGCAGCTTTCCAGCCAGGTTTCTCCTAGTCTGTACCTCTGCTTAGGGTTGTTGTGCCCCAAGTGCGCAACTCGGCATTTGGCCGTGTTAAACCTCATGCCGTTGGTCTCAGCCCAGCAGTCCAGCCTGTTCAGATCCCTTTGCAGAGCCTCCCGACCCTCCAGCAGATCAACGCTTCCACCCAGCTTAGTGTCCCTGCCCATGGCAGTAGTTAGAACTGGATGATCTTTAAGGTCCTTTCCAACCTAAACCATTCTATGATTCTATGATTCAAAACTACAGCTTTGGTTTGAGGCCTGTTTATAAGATAGTTACCAAATCTTTCAATCACTTTTTGATTTTTACAGTTAATTTTATTCACAAAAGTGTAAAAGTAATTACTTTAATAGGAAATTGGAAATAGATGCAGAATATAGAAGTATAATTTCTGTCAATAATTAAGATACTTGAAGGGATTTGTATTTCACTTGTCTCTACCTGGCACATCGAATTTTTCTGAACACATATTCTCACTATTACTCATATCTTTAACTTAGTTTTCTTCACAAAATTACTTCTCTGCAAATATGGGTTAATGCTTTTACGGAAAATTTCACTATAGTCATGTTATGAGCCATCATCACTAATTAAAGAATGCAGCTGATGATCTTTATGAAATTATATTTAAGCAAAATTTACATAAGATATAACTCATAATTCCATGCAGCCCACCACAGGATTAATCAGTTCTAATCTAGATGGGTCTTTTTAGGGACTTTACCTATGTACGAGCTCATTAATTCAGGTGGTAAATGCCAATTCAGAGGTTTCTTAAACCATCCATAACTTGCAAAAGCAGACTTCTGTGCCAGCCTGAGGTGCATACTGTTATCAGTTTAGAATTTCTGTCTTCCACCTGAAGTTGTTAGGCAGCAAAATTGAAATGCATGAACTCAGTTCTCATATGAAAGTTTAGGAAATGGCATACAATGCCACCCTCCCACAAAACAACAAAGGGCAAGAAAGTTTACAGGATCACCCATATAAATGTGTGATCCAAAATGTATCACATACTGTAAATACACTGACTTAAGTCTGACCCACTTCATTTTTCCTATAAACTCAGAATTGTTGTTCTACATTGGCAAGGTTTGTTTGCTTTTTTTGCCTTCTCTGTGAACCATTCACACTTGCCACTTGTCTGAGGTCCTGTCTTCCTCTTTTACCAACCTCTCTCTTTCCCCTTTTCAACCGAAAATAAATCTCAGTTTCTCACAGCAAGTGTGATACCCTCCATAAGGGTGTTACATCACTCTGAGGAACAACTGTACCCTGTCACAGAGATAACAAAATGAATTACCAGGTGCTAACATTTCTATCTCCTCTGTGGCTACATGAGAAATATGAGTTTAAACCTTTAGAACACAAAATACACTGGTAAACCGTTAACTGAACATACTCAAGATACTTAATTTTTTCCTGTGTAAACTATCTGAATGATTGATAGAAAATATTATGAATGTGTTGCCATCAGTTCATTATCATGTACGGACCTGAGGAGAAGGCAGCACAATGCAAAGTCAATGGTCTCTCTCAGAAACTGTATATGACCAGTTTAACATGGATTGGCACAAGTCCAGAGAATGTCTTTTAAAAAAAAGTACAGTTCCTTTAATGTCCTGTTCTCATGATAAATGGGTTAGGTACTGTGCTGTAGAGTCCCTTGAGGATGGACAACAGAAAAATCTCCTGGCACTAGCCCTAAAGAAAGTTTTATTCTAACTCATTGAAACAGGATTGGTGTATTTAGCTCAGTGACAGAATAAAGATGAATTAAAAAACATATCTTTCAGCTGCCTTAACATCTGAAGACCCATGCCCTTGAGCTCCTGAACTGCTGTGAACTCAGTTACAAGTGACTCTGAAGTGATCTTTCACTCTGCTTTGGTGAGATAAATGTAATAAACTTTTATTAAAATAAATAGGGGTTAAAGGCCGCAGAAAGTTCATGAACACCTATGAAACTGCTAAATTCAGATACTGATTGAACTTTGCAGCTCAAGATGATCTGTTTGGAAGTATGGATTGACAACATTCATTAATTAGTTCAGTTATAATGAATAGAAATTATAGAAAAAAAAGATGAACTAGAGCTCCAGAGAAGGACTCCAGAGATTCCAGATTAGGGTGCAATGAAGCCTACAGAGCAGAATATTTTATAGGTATATAAATAACAATAACTACCTATATTATAAATAGGTAGCTATTGATTGTGCCAGGCTTTTTCTCTAGTGATAGAACTGTACATTAAAAGTAAGAAGTTTTAAAGACCAACACAGCTGTGAAAGTGGAATAATTTTCTACGTCTGAATTTGTAGTCACTATAGGAAACAGTAGAGCCATGACGGCTGCCAGTAAGCAAGGTTTTGCACAAACCTTATGGTATCCTTGAAGAATAAGGAAGGCATATGGTGTTCCCCCTGAGTCTGAACATCTATCCAGAGGCCAGACACAGATGCAGTCCTCCTGAAAGACTCTTCTACCATTGACTTAGAATAAACAAGGCTTTTCCTAAAGAACTTAAACCACTGAACCTCTTTAGTGAATGAGTACTTAGCTGTTAAAATCAGGCCTTTAAAAATATTTTATTTTTTTTAATTCAGAAATTAATTGAAAGATTTTGTTAAATAGATGAGAGTTTCTATTACATTTCTACAAGACATATTATGCCTACTGTAGCTCAAAATCTGGGGAGAAAATGTTACCACTATAATATTGAAAACTGTAGCACCATAACAAAACCCAACAAAAATAACAAACCCTATCCACTTTATACAGGAATTACAAGAAATGTGAACATAATTTACCTTTTTAATATATATATATATTCTTCTCAATGAAGATGTCATTACCTCTTTATCGATTTCCAAGAGGAATGAAATTTTAACATCTCTGAAGGTTCAGGGTTCAAAACAGGAAATGTAGGTACAACTGCCATGTAATCAAATACTCTACAATAACCTGGAAACTGACAAATAAATTAAGGCTTCCCTTTTTAAAACTCTTCGAATGTGTTACTGCTGCTAACCACACTTTAGATTTTATTGCTTTTGGGGGAATGCTCAGAAACCATTCTACTGAGGTAGTCAGCCTAACTTTAAAGTTAAGTAAATTAAATTTGGGATACAATGTTGATATTGCAAGGAAGCATTTGAATCAGAATGAAAGAAGACTATGTTTTTCAGTCAATAAATTTTCTTCATTATATCTTTAAAAGTATCAATTTAAAACTCTTAATTTGGGGGATAAAGCTGCCTGGGAATTTTCTTTAATTATTTAAAAGCAGACTTTTCTCATTTCTTGGCTTTCATGACTGGTGCACAATTGATATCAGCAATGGTCTGACCCATTTTAAAACTCCTGAACACATTATATTTTACATAAGCGATCCATAAAATGATGATTCTTTTCCATGAAGTTAATGAGAACCCATGCTAAACCACAAATGCCTAAAAATGAATATATGTTATTGTTTTATGGAAAATATCAACAGTGTCTAAACACTATTCTATCAGTGATAAGTATATCTAGACCAGCTAGTAGGAATCAATATTCCGACTTACATTTTTATGTGCCAGATTAGTCTTTATATTTGTTTTGATAGAAAAGCAGGCAACAGCCTATTTCATGGACAATAAATTCAAGGTAGTAATGAGGAGAGAGTATTGCCTCAGCTAACTGCACACAGATTGGAGGGTCACATATTTGACATAGATCTAGTATGGACCTTAATGAATCTGTATACTTGATTAGAGTTACTGTCTTTATAGCACCAAATAGCTTTGCACAGAAAACTAGCTCATTTCAAACAGGGTTAAGAGAGTCACTCTACTCTAAAAGAAAGTAATCTTCAGAAATTTTCAAAAAAATTCTAAATTTCTTGTGAATTATTTTCAATAATTTCCCATGCAAAAACTCTGAGAGATTGTTCACTCTGACATTTAGAGATACATGTCTCCAAAAATAAAATCCTCAATTAAACAATACATGGCCATATTATACTAAAAGATCTGTGTTATTTTAGCCTGAAATCTGCATATTTACTGGTTGGGCTTTTACTTCTCAGAATTTGATTCCTTTTTTACCTTCTCTATTATTTCCAATGAGCAATTTTTCGCCTACAATTACCCTGATCTATGAATTTCTGAGAAATCCCCCTTCTCTCATCTTGATTTCACACTCATCAATTTCCTGATTCAAGATCTTGTTTTCTTTTCCAAGGCTTTTGTTTCCACCTCCCAATTCCTCTTTTCTTTGTTTTCTCTCCCCTGTTGTAGGTTGCCTGTTCACTAAATCTAATTTTTCACCAGGAAATATAACTCTCTTTCTCTATTGGCTTTTATAAGGATTCACATAAAATAGAAGCCAATTTGGAGGGTGAAAACACAGCTCCACAAACATGAAAAGCAGATCTTGTCCTGGGTCAGGACTTCCACCTGGGGATGTAGGTAACATTGTCAACAATTTCAACCTAAAAAACAAGACTGGGCTACTAATTCAGAAAAATGTATTCCTACCTCTGATTTTAAAATATTATAAATGACTTATGCCCTCTTCTGAGGCATTTCTTAATGAAGCAGCATGAAGAGCAACCAATGCATGTCACATATGGGATCTGCATAAAATAAGAATAAAAGGGTGCAATTGGTACTTTTTTGCAGGTGAAGTATCCAACATGTAAAGAGCAATTTCCAGCTGAGACAAGTTTAGCTTGGCTGAGAATATAAACCCATTCTGGCTCAATCCACCAAAGCTGCTGCCTGTGTGTGAAACAGAGCCCCAGTTTGAACATTAGCTGTTGCAGATTACAGAGCAACCTCAAGATGTACAAAGTTTGGTATAAAAACCATCTAACCTCAACTTGCAACAGAGATGTTTTAACTCAATTTCCGTCAGTTTTTAACAGAGCCACAGGATGGCTTATAACCAACTTTGAAAAAAAAACATATGGGGAACACATTTCCCTTTATGCTATCTAGCCTTATTCCTCAGGGAAATATCCATGACTTTATACATCTTGAGATAAATTACTCTTTTGCCGTATTGATAATTTTGGTCTTGATGGGCAGATGCCTGAGAGTAATCACTTCACTGTTCAGACTGGATAAAGTGAGACCTGTCATGTGTTCTACTTTTGCTCTGTACTCTGGGTAAAGAAAAAGATTTGCTGTGCTATTGTACAAACTTGAATTTCTACTTCCAGGCTAGCTGTATGAATATGAACTATTGGAATATGATTTATTTTCCTTTGTATCATCTTGGCAAGGTATTAATAATGAGTGTTTGTCTTCTATTAAATATAGTGTCCCTCTGTCACTCTTGCAACTTCACTATATTATGCTACAATACTACTGTTAGAATATTTAAATTTATTTTAGTTCTACATTACTTCAGATATTTTCCTTTCTGGTTTCTCTTTCTGCCTTTTTGCAAAGTGTAACTCTAGAAAGCATTGCCATAAAGCAGCTGGCATGGTTTATGCCCTTTGTCACTCAATTTTTCAGACATCGAGATGTTGTTTTTCTCTGTGGTTGATAACGCAGGCCTTTCATGTGCAGACTGATGGCCCTTGTTTCATTCATCACCAGGGCTTCTGTTTTTGTGAGGGATATCAGAAATATTAAAAGAAGATAGAAACAAAATAAAGTACTTTCAGAGTATCCACCCCCTAGAATATAACAAGACTCCAGAACAGAAACATAAGGCTGGGCAGTTATTAGAAAGCTTATTGGTCTCTCATCTAAATTCTAGGCCAGAAAACTAACTTTTCAGCAAATAGGCAGAGTTACAGAATAGCTCATTCCAAACTGGATCATAGTTTAACTTTTCAAACACCATTTCCATTTTGGAACCTCTTGTGAAGAGATAGTAGTCTAAAAACATAGGCTTTTAGGATGTGTGGGTTATTTCTCCATCTAATATTCAGTCACAACTGGATGAGCTGTACAAAATTGAAAACAAGATTTCTAAGAAATTATATTATCAGCTCGGAGCCAAGAGCAACATTGAATGCTGGGCCTAACCTGTTTCTTCAGATGTAATTTTTCTGACACATGCCAACTGTAATCTCCCTTTTCTTACTGAGTCTAACAAAGCCTCATTGTGGAAAACTTATTCCGATGGAGATTAACTGATTTACAATCATAGGATCATTTCCACTATCTCTTTACATTTATCATATAAGTTGTAGAGCATGACACAGGTAAAATCCTGTTGCCAACATTAAACAAGAAAACATTTTTATTGCTCATGCTACAAAACAGTAGGAAAATGTTTAATGTAATAGTAAAGTTCAGGTTTTTACCAGCTATTCAGTACAATATATTTTTGTGTTTGATATCCTGCATTCTTTTCTCCAAAAGGATAAAGCATTACTCTCTGTGAGTGATAGTAATCTATTTTTCAGGGATACATTAACCAGGAAGCACTCTGCACATGTTTATATTTCTTAGCATAGAAAAGACAACCAGACATACACCATTAAAATATATAAATGAAAAATAACATCTTCCTTTAAATTAACTCATATCTACGTTTAATGAAGCTCAGTTTATAGTGATTTTCTGGATGAAGTGCTCTTCTTTCAGCCTAATTATGTGCACAGCTTTCAGACAACAAGGAGTGTCTTTAACATTAGATAAGAACCTAGGCTTTTATCTCAATCAATAGTCTTTAGCCTTTGAACTCGTGTCAGAGGAAGACCAGTCCGTCACATTCAGTTCTACCTGACCTCTTTCTTCTTAATGCACACTGTCATTTACAGAAGGAAAACACACAGATATTCAGTATATAAAGCAAGTAAACTATTTAGAGCATTTTGTGTACAGGGGGGATGGGATCTTTCATGGCTGTAAAAATGTGTGACTGTAATGATGATGTTAAAATTTTCTTGTTTCCTTTCACTGGGCTTTGTGTATCTCAGAGGAGCCCCATATGGTGCTCTTTGTCCGTGTCATTACCTCGTTACAGCCGCTGTCTGCTAGCCAAAGGTAGAACGCTGCAGCTGTAGACAGCGATACAACTGGAATTGTCTAAGGTCAACAGTGCCGTAATTACTTTAAAATGTCAGCGTACAATAAAATACAACAGTTCATCTGGCAGAAAGCAAATTAGCTTTGACCATAGCGTAATTACCCTTTTCTCAGCACCATTAGAAGAGATCAAATCTCCACATTCAGTGTTTGAGGAAAGGCCATCAGAGTACACTCTACCTGACAAGGATGCACATTTGCCATTTTGAGATGTAATTAATTGTCCCTATAATAGAAATTTTTATATTTGACTCTGGAATTGAAATGTGTAATAACCTGGCTTCTTCATATTTAACTATTTCCACTCTGAATAGATATGCATTGAAAAGTGAAAGTAAAAGATAGCAACACAATGAAAATGTTAACCACTCAATTAACCAGTAAAAAATGGAAGAAAGTTATTTTTGTCAATTATCTTAAGCTTAATTGGCCAACCTCATCAACACAGGAATAAATCTGTGGTAATTTTTCTGAAACACGCAACCTGACTCTGAATTTATACAGGTTGCTTTGACTTTGGGATCCAGTTCATTACATCATATAGTCTGGAAAGTTTTAGCCAAATGACAGAAGAACAGAAGAATCCCAAAACAATGGATATATTAAATAAATAATTACTTTTCCAAAACGATTTCTCAAAATTTATCTCTTCAGTCTCATCTTGATAATTTCAACTGAACCTCACCTGTACTTATTAAAGGCTAACCTCAAAGCCTGATCATGATATCAACTTCATCAATAAACTCTTACATGCAATGGGATGGGGCTGATGAAGACCTTCTCATCTGGGATGTCGGCATAAATGCCTTATATTGAATCAGCTTACCTCTTCCATGAGCCTTATTAACAGCACGTTTACATATATGTTCAGCAGTGATGTAGTAGCCTGGTTAAATGGGGGACAAATGACAAGAAGTAGACCAGTGACTACAGCTAGCCTATGGCAAAGCATATATGCACATTTGGCTTCAATACTATTTAAGAGTTTCGAGGAAGCTCTATGCCAATTTAAAATGTCTTACAATGTCCAAGCAGTATTCTGTTGTATGTCTGAATGTTGATTCACATGGCACAGCTATTTCATATCAAAAGCCCATCACTGAGTATTCAGAGAATCACATCAAATAAAGGACTTCCACACTCATTGTACTGCGGGTTTTATTTGTTTGTAGAATTTAAAATTGCAGTGTTGCCTTGTGACTCTAGAATTGAAACATGGAAAGTCTAGTTAAAATAAAACCTCTGAATATGGCTGAAAAGAAAGATGAAAATGTTAGAAATTCTTGAAAATAGAATAAAAATATTTTTAAATACTTTTCCTTTTGAAAGCGTATTTTTTTTTACTTAAGCACAAATTTGAAGTGTGATACAGCATATAACATCTCGAAAAATAAAATAACTTCTAGACCTAGTTTTTCCTTCTCATTGCAATAATTTGACAGCTTCTAACCAGCTCATCTCCCAACAGTGTTTGCCCTGTCTCCAGTGTCACTTGCAAGTCCTTGGATCATAATTATACAATGATATTTATACACATGATATGAATGCAAACAGAGTCTGTTTTCACTGAAATGAATTCTCAGCAGGACACGGCTGGTATCACAAACTGGTAAAAGCCTGACTTTTTTCTTTGCTTATTTCAAAAAAAAAAAAAAAAAAGAGAAAGAAAGGAAAAAAAAAAAAGAGAAAGAAGGGAAAAAAAAAAAGCTCAGAATTGCAGTTCTCTGTAGCTTTGCCTGCTTTGTGCCCACTACCAAAGTAAATGTGTCTTACTGCATATACGTTTGTGTGTGTTTCAGGGTGTTACTGAAGATCTAATTCAGCTTTCCACATCATTGGATCTGTAGCTCAATCTTACTCATGTACTCATCAGCACTTGCACTTAGGATAGAAAGTTAATGGAAACTCAGTGCAGTCAAGTGGGAATGAGGAGGAAAACAAAAAAATAAATAAAGCCAAATCACCAAAACTAGGTCAGAACAGATCTCAGCTCTTTATCTCATTTTAAAGCCTATGCAGAAATGGATGCATAAACAATGTATTTTTTTTTAAGTATGATCCTGTAGAATAAACAGGAAAATTAGTCAAGCAGTCAAAATATAGTCCTAAAATTAGGGACAGCAAAAGTGCAGTGATGGAAACTTTCAATAAAGCAAGAATAATAAAAGATACAAAGGAAAACAGTGATGGCAGATGACTAGACTTCATATTTTTTACCAATTTTCTTTTATGAAAGAACACATATTAGTATCACTAATTGATACAATGTCATTAGCATAATTTATTCAGAGTTTTTGGACTGACTGTAGGGTGACCTGGGTTTGCCTTTATAAACATAAGGGGAAGAGGAAAGAACAGAAAGCAGCAAATGTTGCAGAAGCCACAACAGCCCAAAGTAATAACAGTACTGTCCCTGACATCAACAATCATGCCTAGAAAGTACAGCTTGGAGTAGACAACAACCAAAGAAAAGTGCACTGAACCTGGCTTTGATCTCACGTGTGTATATTGCTATGATAAAATCTGTTTAAATCCAACAGGTTCAATTGTACACACAATGAAAAATGAAATCTAAACATTTAAGAGTATCTGCTCGGGCCCCACTGACATAAGGCAGAGCACGGGACCAACATACAGAGTACATGTTCTTCAATGGGCCTGACTGTTGAGCAGCAGGATTTAAAGTAATGAAGATTTTTCCTTTAACAGTGATGTTTACACTCATTCCTGAATCAACTCTGAGAACCTGTCCTTTCCTAGGTTCTGCATAAGAGCAAAGCCTTGTTAACTTTTTGCTTAATTGTAACTCTTAAAGCTCATCCATGGAGTGACAGCACATTTGTTTAATTCTCTTCCATCAGGTATAGTTAAAAGAGAATTTACCCTTGTAAGGGGAATATTGACAGATTTACAGCTGTAGAACAACATATTCAAAATCATTTTCTGTTTATCAGGATTACAAAAGTTTTATAGATATGTAGGATGAAAACTTAAGACAAATGTTTTCAAAACACAGAGGAGATACTACACATTTTACCTTTTCCTTTTCTTGAGACTATGTCTGTTCTTCATGGTAGCATCTTCCCATGGTTTAATTACAAGGCATCCTTTCAAGATTCCTGGGGATTTGAAAGGGAAGTGGGGAAAAAGTTCATTGCTAAAAGATACTGTCCATTGGATGCTGTTCTACATTACCCTATCCAAGGTGTCTTCCTCAGGTAATGGCCTTGTTAAATTATTGATAACTCATTCAGGCTGCTGAATGAAGACTAGCCTTCTTCAGGGCTCTGATCCCGTATGAGAATCTTAACTCCTTTCTGCCTCTGAGAAGTACTTACAGAAATAAGGAAACTGAAGTGTGCATACTCCTAGACAGTCTGGCAGGACTGTTGTGATTTAGTTACCTGAATTACACCACATGGAGAAGTGTAGACTGGAAAAAAGTAGTTGCTATACTCTTTTTCCAAATGTGACAAGGTCCATCATTCTGGGATTCTTCCTCATTTCACAAACAGATTCATACACACATGTAAAATGTTTTATGTAAAATGCTACAAAATCGTCTCAATTTCAGATGAAACAGCATATTTTCAGTAAGTTTTAAATCCTCATATAGAAGTTATTTTAAAGTATACACAGAAAAAAAATTACACTGCAACTTACTCTGGATATCACTTACTAAATGTGTCTTTGCAATGAAACTGAGACCCATCATCTGATGATCCAGCTGTACCTGATTTATGTCTAATGATCATATACAATTTAGATTGCTGGTCTGTAACAGTATAGGAAGAGCTTTGGTTGATACCAAAGTGATTCTAATTGACTGAAAAAATTTGTTCAGACTCCTACTTTGCCAGCTCTGTGAGAAGCAGTTCAGAGGTTAGCATGTTGTTATGCATAGTACAAGCATCTCCTGATACTGAGTATCATAGGGTGTGCCAGATATTAAATATTCGCTCTTTTCTACTCAAACAGATAGACAGAAAACTACTGTAAACAAAATGTGACATTCAATTTCATGATGTTCAGAATGGCCCTCACTCTGCATTCATAGAAGCACTCTGGTTTCATAAAAAACTCCATAAGTTTCCAGAGAAATCCTGTCACATACAACATTAAACATTATTTACATTTAATTAGGCAAAATCAAATCCTGCAAGTTAGTTCATTAGATTTCTCCAAGGCCAGTTGTTTATGTAAGCACTGAATCATTAATATGCAGCTACTTACATAATTATAAGGCTGTCAGATAAGAAACCTGCTGCCTTGGACAGATAAAGAAACTTGGAGATAGTCACAGATATAAACTCTGATTCAGCTCTATTGTGTTTGGAAAAACCTATCCTGAAAATGCAGAATCACTTTCAGATGCAAACCAGCAATGCAGAAATGAAACAATGAATCCCACAGTAATGAAACTTAGACAAGGAGTCAGAAAATAAAATAAAGACTACAAATTCTTACTGCATTTTTGGGAAGTGGGAAAAGTCCAGGAAGCTGAGTTGCAGTGTTACCTACAATTGTAAATTTATAAAGGTGGTGAAACCACGTTTTCTTCTTTGAAAGGGAAGAATTTTCTTTTTTTTTGTTGTAGCTTAATTAGGCAGCATCATCTCTGAAGGATACAGTGAAATTCAAGGTGAGATCAGTAGGGTCAGACAAAGCACAATCCAGGATAGTTGGCAACATTAGTTAAGAGGGGAAAGACAGATACCATATTCTCTCATGTTTCTTTTTCTATCTTTCATCATACCTTATCACTTCACACAACTACCACATATGCATGATGTTGTCTACAGCAGACTCCAAGAACTACTCTAACTTGGTATAAGGATCTGTCCTCAAAAGGTAAAACTTTATTATTTTCACACTCTACCATACGTTTCATAATATCAGAACATTACTGAAGACAAAGATAAGGCATAGATTAAATGTTGCATTTAATTGGTCTCCTAGGCAAGTTTTCCCAGCTGGACCTTTTTTTACAGGGTATTTTATCTTCAACTTTTAAGCATACACAGAATGAAAACACTCACTTTTTAAGGGTGAATCACTGAATTGACACAAGAAAGGGAAATCTTGGCTCATTTGAAAATCCTAGATAAGGACAGAGGCTGATCTGGCTGTTAAAACACCTGTCTTCTTAGAGGAGGTCTGTGCTGCCACTAACTCTTCTATTTAAAAATCAGTCTGAACACTTACGCTTGTAGTGACTCAGAGACTCCCCAAGACATACATGTAGAGCTACTCTGTATGACACAGTATTTATAGGAGGTCTCTCGAGTGGCTTCTGGTGATATCCTAGGATAATTTGGATACCTGAAGTGCAGCCACAGGCCAAGTGAGGCTCCTCTCACCTCCCAAAGTGACATTGCAGAGCCTGTTTCCAGACATCTGAACCCTGCTTTGTGCAAGTGAGGGGCTGTGAGACGAGCCTAACCCAAGGTCTGGAGGCTGTCTTCACACAGACAGAAGTGACAGCAGGTTCTCCTTGTCTGCTGTTTTCCCCACAGGACTGAGTGATGGGGTTTTGTCCAGCCCACTGTATTTTACAAGGCTGAAGAGTGAAGACGAGTTTCCCCCCAGCAGCCATAGGTGATTCATTCCATTGACCTTGTCTTCTCCAATGATGTGGAGGCCAAGTCACAGAGACAGAATGTTGGGGGTGGCCATGTCAGAGGCGGTTCCTGCCAGAGGCACCCAGGACAGGTACAGAAAGCTGTGCTGCTCCCTTTTTTTGTTTATACTATCCCACTTTCATCAGTCACAGTCCCAGATGGGGACAGGATCAGACCTTCGAGCACTCCCATCCTGTCCCCCCACATGCAGCCAGACATTTCTGCTGCTTTCTACAAAGCTTTTCACTTAAGAGCAAGAGAACACATGCAGCTCCAGGCTGCAGTGTGGCATGGTCCTCTAGGCAGACAGATACTCCCTAGAACCTTGGGGAACAGGACCTCTGTGCCATCCACCCTCTTCTTATTCATGGATGATTGCTTGGTTCTTATAGTTTGTGTGGTCTTTTGTGGGAAAGCCTCTGGGACTTTTACTTATTCTCCGTATTACATTTAATTTTCAGATCGTTATTTAAATATAAATATATATCCTTATACACTTATGTACATAAATTGTATCTTCATCTTCCTTATGTGAAGGGAGTGAGGGGATGATCAGGGGCTGCTTTGAGATCATGTAGGTTTGATAGTTTCAAAGCATTTGTTGGGACCCATTACAGAGCAGCATGAGAACACGTGGGGTGTGATCCAAGAGCTATGTCCTTGGTTAGTGGCATAAGGTAGGAGGCAGAGATCAGCCTGTGGTACAGGGGCTCCAAACAGACCTTACCACCTGGTCATTTTTTGTCAAGTGCCCAAATGGGATGTGTTGTGACTCTGAACCTCTGGGAATTTTCACCTGTATTCATTAAAGGGAAACTATTAATATATATATTCCAAGTCACCCCCTCTTATGCCCTTAACCTCTGCTACTGTGATATCTTTTCAGGCTAAGTAGAAAAAGATACCAGGTGCTGTTTAAGCCTTTCAGAAATTAGTCACAAACTAGGTAGTCACAAACCCCAATTTTGCAGAAATTTCGTTCTCTAAGTCTTGTGCTACCATGCTGATATATTCATTACTTTGACAAAATCAGAGCTTTACATATGCATTCATTACCTAAAGCAACTTTCAGTATCAGCAGTTTCAGCATTTTCACTGCTTCCTTGTATTCAGATCAACGTACTAGATGAAGTTATGTTTGTAACTCATGCATAATCTACTGGCCTTTTTCACATTTTAAGTTAGCAAGCACTCTTCCATCAGCAAAACCCCTCACTAAATCAACAGGAACTTTTGTTTTATCAGGAATGGTCTTCAAAAATGTAAATCGTGATGCTATGGAAGGAGCAGAATAGAAACTGAAAATAATATTTACTGGAAAATTATGTACCCTCATATAGTGTATTTGGCTTTGCAGTGATGTCTCTCTAAGGCATTATTTAAAGGAAAACAAAGCATATCTTGGGCAGAGCAAGGCTATATTGTATAGACAGTCTGTAAGGATTGAACCTGTTTTGTTTAGTAAGGGACAAGAAAGACCTAACAAAGCAAAGTTATGATAAAGGTAGACTAAGCCTTTCTATGACAACAAAATAATGCTAAAAAAACTAGATAAAAATACAAAAGGAGTTATCTCATTAGGTGGTATACAGCCTATAGAACAAATTGACACTGAATATTATTAAAATTTAGATTAGCAACATTGGGAATGTATTTTTGACTGTGTGTGTGAACAGCAAAATTCCCACAGGTTAATAGAAGAATAGAGATTAATAGCAAAAAGATTATACATATATTTCACATCTGCATAGCTCTGAGGTATTCATATAAATACCAATAAAAATATCCCTTGCTGTAGTGGTAGCAGGTGTTGCTCAACTGTTACAGCAGCATGTGCTTCTTAAATCTTCGGTGCTATTCTCCAGCAGTAAAATACCCTAGGTAGTCAGCTGTTCCCATTGCTTTTCCTCCCTCACAACTGTTTACCCTGCCTCTATCGGCAAACATGGAGCATAACAATAATCAAATGCTCATTCTCCTAAGGTTGTCATAAAATTTTTCCTCTGTAGTATTTCTCGTGCCACCTCAGGCACAATATATAAAACACTGCAGGAGAGAAGATGAAAACCCAGCCAAACAACTCATCCAGATTATGCAGCAATTCTTGTATGACTTTTTGTTCATTAACATGTTTTCCTGCCTTCCCTCAACTCCAGCCTTGAAAACCACACAATTGCAACTCATCTAATTGTGTTCAGTCACATCTGAAAAGAGTAAACCCTGGAAAGGGGTTAAATAACTGATAAAACCTTAGAAAGCAAAACAACTAGGCAAATTGAGTGCAGTGGCAGAGTAAATCAAGAGCAAAGCCAGCAACATGCTCATTAAAACAGTGGGATATATTCAATTTTTTATAATATCTACAGTAAGCAGTTGTGGAAAGCTCTAGTGCCTGAATTTTTCTGAGAGTGAACAACTTAGTACTGAGACCTGAGCCCTGTGAAATAATTCCTCCTGAGTTCACCATTACTTGTCCATTGGCTTCCAGTGACAGAGCAGTCAAAGAGCAGATCTCTAAGCCAGAGGGACTTTCAACAAAGGCTGGGAATTTTTTAAAACAAAGCACCAGGAGCTGTGGAAGTGTTTTAACCAAAGGGATTATTCATCACAAGATCTCTGCCTTGTGATCTCTTTTGGAATATGAATACTCATGGAAGATCCAAAGGCTTGAGACAGAAAAGTGCAGAATGAAAAGCTCAAAAGTAATTTTTACAGAGCTCCACCAAGGTGCCAAAGACACCGATTCACATTTCTGATGGAACTTTTGTGAACTTACCATCCTTCTGAACTCCCATACTCCGCACAACCTGGACTTAGTTTTTTTTATTTTCTTCTTTTCATTTTTTTTTTCTTGTCTTAACCAAATGAACTTCCTTGCCATGGAGACTCCTGCTTCCTCACTGCCCTCAAGCTTTTGTAGTTCCTATGCACCACAAAGTTAACCTGTGTCTTTAAAAACTGCAATCAGAATAAGGTCAGTGTATCTTTAGCACAGTAATAACACGCATCAAGCACTACAAATCCTCTATGCTTGCCCATCCACTTCTCTTACTGCAAAACCACAAGTACTCTATTCCTAAAAGCACCTTTCAAGTAATCTGCCTTTTACTGAAATGTGACTGCTACTGTGTACTATTTTAAAAATGGCTTGACAGAATTGCTAATGTTCTCATTCCTTCAGGATATTTCCTAATACTTGTAGCCTTTTCATGTTTCTAATTAGGCCAGTAATGGTCCCTGAAGTTAAACCAATTAAAATTATTTACTGTGACACACAGTGTGGAGATAATTATCTGATATCTGAATCCAACTTCTGCTTACTTCGCAACATTACTTAATAGAAAACAGGGAAACTGATGCCCCTGCTTTCATTTTACTTGTCGACCAAATGTGTTTGCCCTATAGCAAACTGTTTAAATAAAGCATTAAAATCTTTGTGGTGCTAATCAAAATGTTTAAAATCCACTTGCACTCCCTTTATAATTCTGAGAAGCATATAGAACTCTTACTCATTACCTTTTATATTATAGTTGCTGATCAATGTCATATTATATCCACATCATACATAGATAATGCAGCTTATGCAGTTACTAAAAACATTTCTGGCTTTTTTGTTTCTCTTGAAACTATATATGCAACAGAATAAAAACTTTAAATTTTTAGGCTGCTGAACATAGTAAGGTTATTTTTTTCAATAAAAACTTTTTTTTGCTGATGTGATTCAGGTTACGTGTCATATTTCCCTTAGCTGAGCTTTTCTTGGAAAGGGAAGAATTGAGATGGGAGGATTTTCAGATGTACATGTTCCATAATTAAGCATTTTAAATTTAGACAAAGTTCACTTGGAACTTACTAATTGCAAAACTCATGGGAGAGGGGGAAAGATGCAAGACAAAAAGAAGTAAAATAATTCACCACATAGATTGTGTTTTTCACTAAAGCAACCAGTACCACAGCACACCCTCAGATAAAAAGGATAAAAATAAAAATAAATAAAAAATCCTCTGTGCCACAAGTTCTGCATTTGGTAACAATTTGGCCTGTTTGCAGATTGAAACTTACTGAAGTCTTGTCACAGAAACCTGAACCAGTAAAAGAATTTCTATTTTTTGCTGAAATCTGTCAAATGCTGCAAATTGCAATAATCTAGAAAGGTGTTCAGCAAACTACAGGGATAAGCCAAGACTACTTCCACATGACAGGATATCACTCCTGTAGCACAGACAGTGGGAACAGTGGGAAGATGCTGTGTTTGCTTTGCCAAATTCTCTAAGCTTTGTGGCCAATCTGAAACCTAAATGGAGTGTTTATGGGTTTATCTAATTCAAATTTAACGTTGCATTTTTGCACTTCTCTGGTAGCTGAAAATGTATACATGAACTTAGTGCACAAGAAATTTGCTCTTCTTACAGGCTGGGAGAAGTGAGGGTGCTGAACCACATGCAAATCAGGCAGCAAACACAGCTTGCTCCTCTCCCTGCTCCCAGGGTGTGAATTTGGGGGGGGATGAAGGTAGATCACAATTTTGGTGCTCAGCTGGTTACTGGACTGTGTGAACAGTCAGCTGGGCTGGCTCTACCTCCTTGCTCTGTGATTTTTCACATCTGGCCTACAAATCTGTAGCTTAACATCTGAGACATTGTCAGTGAGATTATGGTACGAGTATGATGCACAGGAACAAATGTTATTGACTCACAAAACTTTGTCTTTTGTTCCAGATTTTAATTCACTCATGATGGAGAAAAATATGAGGAAAATATGTTTAGACAGAACCTCTCCCCCTCCAAGATTTCAACGTAATGATTTCAGCTGAAATACATAATGAATAAACATATTCCTACATCATCAATACCTGAGCACTTCTACTTCCTTCACATTTGCATACATCACAGTCTTTAATGTGCCATCAAGTTACACTCAAATGAACAAAGCAATTGCAGACATTATTAGAGAATATTCTTACAGGAAGATGATTTCGTATTTTGGCCAAGTTCTCAGTCCTGATAAGGAGAATCGAGCTAGCTCACAGACAGTAACTACTCTGTACATCTTAATTTACTTAATATTTCTTTCAACCTCTTGTCATTGCTAACTAATTCGGATACTTACATTCTTTTATCTTACTGATCACCAAAGCTAATTAATTCTTGTCTGCTCATGGTGCTATTGAGAGTAAAGGAATGTGCGCCAATTCCTGTCACCAAGGAGTTAAAAACTCCTCAGCCTTCACTCTGGAAGGTTTGCTCCTATGCCCTTTTAGACAATGACAAGCTGTTAAGTGTAAAACTAATTAACATTTCAAAAACTAGTGTTAATCAGTAGTACTAAGGTTCATTGGGAGCCCTGTTCTGTTGAGTTTTTCCACTTATTCTTTTCATACCATAACTTCCAAATTATTGTGCTAATTTTAGCTGTTGTTTACTTGATTGATAACACCGTGAAACATTGCAAGACTGAAGTCTCTAGAAATGCATCATTGATGTAGTTTTTAATATCTCACCTAAAGTCTGGTCTTTATTCTGCCCTTCAGTCTCCTTCCCTCCCCCATCATTCTGTTGAGCACCAGAGCTGATTGTCAGAGGGTTTTATTGTTGTATTAAAAGACACATTATATTTAAGATAACAACAGATCCCCACCATCTATCAGGAGAATGCTGGTGAAATCTAAATTAGATTTCTCCAAAGAAACTGTCCATGTGATTTTTTTTTCACACTGAAAAGAATAAAATTTTATTTTCTATGTTTGCAATTTCAGTTTTTAAAGTAGAATGATCATAATTTCAACATATAGAAATTGGGGGAAATTTTCCCTATCTTAAAAAAACCCAGAATACTTTTGCCTGCTGTTGAATCCAACTTCTAATGTGCATTTGGACATGATCTAGGTGCTGAAGCAATTCAAGTCCTGCTGAAATAGGTGCTGATGGAGAACTGTCAGCAATTTACAAAAGCAAATCTGTGTTCTCAAAATCAAGGTGATAATGGCAGACACCTAGATATCAGTGGAAATTAAGAAAGGGGTGAGGAAAGTCTTCAAAACTGTGCATGTGGATGTTCCATCTATTCATTACAAGTACCAAAAGAGGAGGTGACAACACTCAACTAGAAATGCGATTGGCTAAGTCTGTGAAAGACAACAAAAAGTCTTTCTACAAATATCAGCAGTAAAAGGAGTACTAGGGAGAATCTCCAGTCCCTAGTAGATGCAGAGGGAACAACAGTAACAGGGGATGAAGACAAGGCTGAAGTGCTCAATGCCTACATTGCCTCAGTCTTTAACAGTAAGGAAAATTGTTCCCTCTGTGCACAACCCCAGGGGTTGGATGAGAAGTATGAGATTCCCAAGGTCCAAGAGGAGGTGGTTAGAGACTTGCTTGCCCAGCTAAAAGCCCACAAGTCTATGGGGCCGGATGGAGTCCACCCAAGAGTTTTGAGGGAACTGGAGGATGTGCTGGACAAACCCCTTTCCATCATCTTCCAACAGTCCTGGATGACTGGGGAGGTTCCGCTGGACTGGAGGCTGCTGATGTCGTGCCCATCTATAAGAAGGGGCGCAGGGAGGATCCGGGGAACTACAGGCCTGTCAGTCTGACCTCGGTACCGGGGAAAGTCATGGAGCGGGTGATCTTGAGTACGATCATGAAGCACTTGCAAGAGAACCAGGTGATCAGGCCCAGTCAACACGGGTTCACAAAAGGCAGGTCTTGCCAGAGTAATCTGATCACCTTCTATGACCAAGTGACTAAACTCTTGGACGAGGGAAAGGCTGTGGATGTATCTTCCTGGACTTTAGTAAAGCCTTAGATACAGTTTCTCACAGCATTCTGCTTCGGAAACTGTCGGCCTCTGGCCTGGACAGGCGCACACTCTCCTGGATGAAAAACTGGTTGAATGACAGGGCCCAGAGGGTGGTGGGAAATGGAGTTAAATCCAGCTGGAGGCCAGTGACAAGTGGGGTTCCCCAGGGCTCAGTCCTGGGTCCAGTCCTGTTTAATGTCTTTATCAAAGACCTGGATGAAGGCATCGAGTGCTCCCTTAGCAAGTTTGCAGACGACACCAAGCTGGGTGGAAGTGTCGATCTGCTGGAGGGTCGGGAGGCTCTGCAAAGGGACCTGAACAGGCTGGACTGCTGGGCTGAGACCAACGGCATGAGGTTTAACACGGCCAAATGCCGGGTCCTGCACTTGGGGCACAACAACCCTAAGCAGAGGTACAGACTAGGAGAAACCTGGCTGGAAAGCTGCCAGGAGGAGAAGGACCTGGGAGTGTTGGTTGACAGGGACTGAACATGAACCAGCAGTGTGCCCAGGTGGCCAAGAAGGCCAATGGCATCTTGGCTTGTATCAGAAACGGTGTGACCAGCAGGTCCAGGGAGGTTATTCTCCCTCTGTACTCTGCACTGGTGAGACCGCACCTCGAGTACTGTGTTCAGTTCTGGGCCCCTCACCACAAGAAGGACGTTGAGACTCTGGAGCGAGTCCAGAGAAGAGCAACAAAGCTGGTGAAGGGGCTGGAGAACAAATCTTATGAGGAGCGGCTGAGAGAGCTGGGGTTGTTCAGCCTGGAGAAGAGGAGGCTGAGGGGAGACCTTATTACTCTCTACAACTACCTGAAGGGAGGTTGTGGAGAGGAGGGTGCTGGCCTCTTCTCCCAAGTGACAGGGGACAGGACAAGAAGGAATGGCCTCAAGCTCTGCCAGGGGAGATTTAGGCTTGAGATAAGGAAACAATTCCTCACAGAAAGGGTAGTTAGGCATTGGAACAGTCTGGCCAGAGTGGTGGTTGACTCACCTTCCCTGGAGGTGTTTAAGGTGAGGGTGGATGAGGTACTTAGGGGCATGATTTAGGGATTGGTGGGAATGGCTGGACTCGACGATCCGGTGGGTCTCTTCCAACCTGGTTATTCTGTGATTCTGTAACACAGCTGACTTATGTGGTCAGCTTTCAGGTTGGAAAGAGTGGAATCTGCCACTCAGGACAAAACAATTGCTGTGAGGAAAGGGTCTTACATTTTCTCATATTTCAGTGATTCACAGGTGAAACTTGAGAAGTGATAACTGATTTACTCTAAATCGTTGCTATCAACTGGTTAATAAACAGAATCCTGACGTTTACAATCAATGTAAACAAGGTTTAAAACTGTAGGACTGAAACAGTTTTGAGGGCAGAATGAAGTTTTCAAATAATTACAGTTCATATTTGCCAAGATTCAGAGGTAGCCCAGCTGCACTGGAAGAGGAACATGATCCTCCAGCATCATCTGGCTGATTCACAGATGTGCTGGAAATTCCATACCCTCATGGTGCAAGCAGAGACTGAGTTTATCTCCAGAGCAGTGGACCAAACCTTCTAATTCAGATATTATACACCAAAGCAGATGTAATGGACAGATGTGATTAGCAGAACCTTTGAGTTTGATAGAGATAGGTAGTTATCTGCTGTAAAAGCAAGGAGCATGTTGGACAACATCATTGTAATGGAATCACAGAGATATTAGAGCTGTGTTTCTGAGGTGCTCATGGGATGTGTAGGAGTAGAACAGCTCCATAGATGTTACATGGGTTCATAGATGACCTTACATGCTTGCAAGACAACTGGAATTGTTGTGGAACAACAATGGGAGATTGTGTCTGAAAGAGTAACTTTGAATAACATGCTCATCACACTAGCTTAAAGGTAGCCTAACAACATACTTTGTTACTCTAAACGCTGGGGTTTGCCTCAGACATAATAATGTCATTCATATTATTCCCATTAGTCTTACAATATTAACCTTAAGCCTTTTAAACTTAGTTCTTTAATTTCTATTGCATCCTCTCTGCATAATGACCCATGAAAGAAATGTTATTGCATGGGCAGTGGGTCTAAAGGGAGGCTGGTATTTATGTGGACATCTGATGAAAAATATGTCATGCTCATTGAATTTCGTTTGACTATTCAGTTTTAATTTGGAGACTGCATAATATCATATTGAGCTATGTCATGCCACTGGTTCAAGAATATCACAATGCAGCCTCTCAGTATTCTTGTGGGATCATTGATGTAACATTCTGCGAAAGTATCAGTCAGTTCATTGCATTTCAATATCCACTTTTTTTTGTCTGCTACTTGATATTAAAATACATTTCTCAGAGGAAATAATGGTGTTATGAATGTATCTCTAAATTATTTTTCTAAAACTAAAGAAATCCCATCACTAGTAAACACCAGGCATTGCACTTTAAGACAAGCTCATAGTCCCTGCTTGAGTAGAATAGATACAATCTAATTCCAGGACCTGGACCTTCTGTTACCTTCATTTTTCTTTACAGAGACTAGTTTCAATATAACTCATTTTATCCCTATAAAATTTATTAAGTCAGAGGATCTACAACCACTAGTGAAACCTTCTGTTTCACCATCATGATATAATGTCATAATTTGATCATACTGAATTTATCCCTTCAACTTCAGCTAACCTGAAGAGGAACTGCTTGAGGTATTTTGTATAATATACAGGTGGCAAAGAGTCTTTCCAAGGCTGTTTTCTCACGAAGCATATTCCAATGAAGTTTTCAAACTTCAGATTCTTTTGCAGTTCCAGTGGAACTGTGCTGTAATTTTATTCTAAATACACATATGTTTGCCAAAATGGCAACTTAAGGTAATACATTTGTCCCTTGAATGTCTGTCTTCACCCTTTTCTGTCTCAAAGTGCAAGCATGACTCATGAAGCCTCAAGCAAATGTAAAAAAAAGAGTCATTGTTGTCCAGGCACCTTAAATGATGGTACAGAAACTTCTTCTCAGTGCATCACTGACTCCACTTCTGCCTGACAAAGATGAAAAAACATTTCAGGTTGAGGAGTCATAGTAGTTTAGCTCTTTTCCATCTGTTTTAATTTCATAAGGTAAAAGTTGAGCTTAGATATTACAATTTTCAAGAACATTCGGTGATATACCCAGAATCAGAAAGATCAAAAAGAACAAATTACTTTAATTTTTCCACATTTTGGCAACCATTAGGATGAAAAAAGAGAGCTTCATTCTTGGTCCTCTGGAAAGCTGTAGGACAACAGGACTAATAAAGAAATCTAAAAAATATTACTAGTCTGAAATATTGAATTTTATATTAGGGAGGATGGCAAATACCTGCAAAGTGTATGTTAAGGAAGTAAAAATGAAGACAAATAAGAAAAATAATCTGTAGGCAAAACTGTAGTAGTGGTAAGCCCAATACATATCAATGAGGTTTTCATGTTCACTGATTTCCTTATCAAAATGTCACTTTTTATGAATTTCACCAGATGCTGCAAAGCACAGGCCTCTAAAAGAAAATGGGTAAGAGACAGAGAGGATAAAAAAATCCCTTCCTGTTCTTAGAAAATTTTAGGTCTTGGTACTAAGTCAGTGTTCACATGATCGGGCTAGTAGTACATGTATGCAGCAAAGGAGTGCTTTTTCAGTGATAAAATCTTTGTACTCCAATAACAACTGCTCTTCATTACACAGGCACCACTACAAAATGTTATTTAAAAAAATCTCGAAATCCAGTGTGTCCTTCTAACGCAGAGGTGCTGACATCTTTTTATACAACTGAAGGAAGTTCACAAATACAATAGTTCATTACAAATGAACTCCTTCAGACTTCTCACTCTGAATATAGCCCTGAAGTGTCAGATTTTAATTCCCAGTATGCAGCGCAGCACAGAGCTCGGTGAATAAGTGGCATAGATTTGCTGAAAACATTTCAAGACTTCCACACTTGTGCATTCACGGGTAGATGAGCAACCAGAGAGACTGTTCATGCTGCTTGCAAGGAAAGCAATACTTTTTCTCTGGTGCACTTCAATACCATTAAACCCACGATTATTTACACCATGGGAGCATTTTTGACCTCTGTGGGCAGTTTAAACTTTTAGGTTTATCCTTTCTTTTCTCCCAAACAAAGTTCTTGCAGCCATAATTTTTCCTCAGTGAGTTTTTTGGAGAAAAACATAATACTTTTATGTGTGTTATGGGGATGAGGTGAAAAGTATGTCAGCAATTTTGTGTAAATAATTGATCTTATTATGCTTTGCAAGTGAAAATCCATACATCTGTCCTTTTCACTGAGATATGTTTCTTTAATGGTGGTACTGTAAACCAGTGTATCATGAAGTTTTTGCTAGGCACCATTTTTTAAAGAAGAATTCTGTGAAGTGTGTCACCAACTTCATTTATCCATTTTTATCGTCCTTACACACCAGATAGAAAGGGCTTGGGCACTTCCTAGTGCCCAAGCCAACCTGTTCACTCAAAGAAGCTGAACACAGTCCTCTTGCAAATGAGCAAGATCCAGGTTTCCTAGACTCTTCTCAGAAGGTGACACTGCTAGGTCACATTACAGATGGTAGACCTCAGTAATTAGATGTCTATTTCTGCATAATGAATCTGTAAAACTAGCATTCCTAAACTTCAGTTGGTATTTTTACACGCTCTAAACCTCACTGGTAGGTCCTTAGGTTTTATTACCCACTTAGCACTATGCCTTCTTCTCCTGTAGCCTTCATTATAGCCACGTCCATGTTTCCCGCTTGCCTTCGACTAGGCCCAGAATCTAAGCCAACCACTCTGGTCACCCCAGGGGAGAACTTGACAGCCCTGCAGCCCAGCTGCTGAGCCATAGTGTGTAATTTTCCTGCAGTGGCACCTGGGTATTTAGTTGTCCTTTTATCTGGCTTGTGCAGGCTGTTGTGGTGGCTGAAGAAAGTCTGCAAGGCTGACAAAGGAATAGCCTAGTGGTTTATAAATGTGAATGAGTTTTTCTTATCCATGCATATTTAATTGTCATAAATGTAACCTCCACTACATGCCTGCATAAAGGCTCAGAGAAAATTCTCTTTTGAGGTCTTTGTACAATATGAGAACCTTGCTGTCATGTTTTATTGCATGATCCCTCTGAATGTTCTCTGTGTTCCTCTTGCACTTGTCTTTCTGTTCTCTTGCAAAGTCATAGTGAAGTTATTTTGTGGTTAGCGTACATGTTCATAAGACATTTCTCTGTGATAAGAAGTCTCCTTATTTCAGTTTCAGTGTCTAATTTTAGAGCCAGACCATCATAATCCACATCATATCTCATATTCCATTTTCATAGTTTGATTCAAAGAACAAGATCCTAAAGTCAAACCAGTACGGCTTTTGTCTTTTAATCAGCATATTAAGACTGCATGGATTTCTGGTTTTAATATAGCCTTCAGGAAATCAGAAATACCTATTTACTTTATGGGCTCTCCAAAATAAGACCATATGAAGCAGGATGGAAAAGTTTTCTTTTACTACTTATTCTTCTCTGTCCTAAATTATTCTCCCCTCAATGCTGTCCTCCAGCATGCCCCAGAAATAAAACTTTATGTTTATGTCTCTAAGGCCCTCATGTTGACAAAATTTAACATTCCTTCTGTCTTTCACACAATTCTCTTTGTGTTACAAGTGAGTATAACAAATAGGTATGAACAATGCTTCTAGCAAAGTCTTACAATGGAAAATGAGAACATCTTTAAGCGGTACTTAAATTTGGATGGAGTAAAGAAGCAGATTATAGATGGGGAATTTCCCCCCCCCCTTTTTTGTGTTGATAGCTTTCTGATGTGAGCACAAAAAAAAAGAATGTAAATAGTCCTGATGTCCTTGCTGTGCAAAATATTATACAACTCCCTATATAGTAAGATATGTGACACCTATCTCACAGACAGGAGCTTACAATCCTGTTCATTAATTTTATCACTAACATAAACTTTTAATATGCATATGATCAGTATATGGGACTTCCAGGGCAGCTTAAAATGACTGTAACCTGTAATTACTGCTCCTGTACTTGATTATAATAATCTGATTGCAATTATTCAGTGATTTTAATACAAGCCCCAAGCTACATAACAATAATTCAAGTGCAGTGATTGGGAACATGTTTCTGTTTGGCTGTGAAATGATGTTTTAATCCACACTGATTCAGGGATCTGGCTATAGTTCTGTTCATGTAATTAAGGCACATTTATACAGTCAAGTAGAATAACTTTAGTTTGAAGTGAATTTAATTAATGCAAAGACTCTATATAAGTCAAAATGGATCATAAGCATGAATTCCTTAGATAGGAATAATAAAGCAAAGATAGCAGTACTTCACTGGTTTGGCCATTACAATGAGCAGGGCAATTTGTAGAGAAAAATGAAGAAGAACATGAGAGGATGGGAGGAACATGCTTGCTGCAGTACTACAAGGTGCATTTCAGATGGGGTCAAAAATTATTATTGAATGTTTCATCATTTCCGTGTTCTTGATTTGGCCCTGAGTTTAAACCCATGGACACAAGCAGGAATTTAAAATACTACTGTAAATGCTTTATTCTGGTGAAAATGTTAAGTGAGCATAAATTTAAAAGAGATTAAGCTCTGAAGGATGTCTCGTCCATTGCCTCCTATATTTTTGTTTGAAAAGCAGACTTGGTAAAAAAGAGTTTCACACAACAAAATCAAGGACTCTAAAAAGTGTACCTTGAGGACTCATGTCAAGACTGTTCTCAAGCCACAGAAGCATTCTTACAAGTGGAAGATTGCACTATTATTTTTTGACAACAAAAAGTAAGATGCTACAAAATGCAAATGTCCCATGAGCAGGTGCATTAAATGAAGTTTAACATAATAATTATGCTTATTTTTCTTTATTAGAAGCAAATTTACTTAATAGATCAGTATTTCTTAAATGTAATGAAAGAGGAAAACTAATGACCTAATTAATACTTTTTGTATCAGTTCTTCTGTTTCTTACCTGAATGGAAAAACTTTGCTGACTCACAAAATATAAATAAAAATTTATCTCATCCATAAGTATTCATGATTGTAAGGGAATCACATGCACTTTGCGTACGGTGGCTTACTAGCTTTTCTGTACTTGTAATGGTGCTTGGGAATGAAAACATGTGAAAAATCGCCACAGACAAACCAAAACCTGAGAGCAACTTCCAAAAATGCACTAATATAAAATCATAGAGGCCTTACATCAAGCTACTCATTTGGAAGAAACATTTTTTTGCTAACTACTACTACCATACTCCCATAGACTCTTCTCTTTTCTCTTACTGACATTGTTCCTGAATGTATAATTTTCTGAGTATTTATCAATTAAGCGCTGTTGGCAAATCAATAAATCACTTTGATCCTGATTTGATTTAAACTGTGTGAACCAAGCAGTTTTAGCCTGTGACATATGACAAATTCAGAGAAGAAATAGTATGAACTTCAGATAATAATGCTGAAGTTGATCAAGTTCTTACACCAGATTTTAGGCATCTTCAAACTCTCAATACTTTCCTATGACTGATTTGATATCTAATTTTCTGCTCCAAGAGAAAACCCGCTTTGGTGAAATATCTAGTTTTGCAACAGGCCTTGCAATGGAAGAAAATAAAAGGTATTTTTAATTTTTATTTTAAAGAAATTTACTGTTGTTATAAATATTAGAGAAGTCAGCAAAAATATCTGGTCATGTATCAAATCAATCAATTTTAGCCTTCTGACTATTTGTGCTGTGAGACACACATTTGTGTCTCAGTCTTTAATAGCAGGGAAAGTTGTTACCTGTGTGTACATCCCCAGGAGAGCAAGGAGCAGAACAAAGCTCCCATGATCCAAGAGAAGGTGGTTAGAGATTGCCTTGACCAATTAGACACCCATAAGTCTATGGGGCCGGATGGGATCCATCCAAGAGTACTGAGGGAGCTGGCAGATGTACTTGCCAAACCCCTTTCAATCATCTTCCAGCAGTCCTGGCTGACTGAGGGCGTTCCACTGGACTGGAGGCTGGCTGATCTACAAGAAGGGGCTCAGGGAGGATCCAGGGAACTACAGACCTGTCCGTCTGACCTCAGTGCCATGGAAAGTCATGGGACAGGTGATCCTGAGAGCTATCATGAAGCACATGCAAGAATGGGGTGATCACGCCTAGTCAACACGGGTTCACAAAAGGCAGGTCCTGCTAAACTAGCCTACTAGTCTTCTATGACAAGATGACCCACTTACTGTATGAGGGAAAGGCTGTGGATGTGGTCTTCTTGGACTTCAGTAAAGCCTTCGACACAGTTTCTCACAGCGTTCTGCTTTGGAAACTGTCACCTCTGGCCTGGACGGGTGCACACTTTCCTGGGTGGAAAACTGGTTGGCTGCCTGGGCCCAGAGAGTGGTGGGAAATGGTGTTAAATCCAGCTGGAGGCCAGTGACAAGTGGGGTTTCCAGGGCTCCGTGCTGGGTCCAGCCCTGTTCAATGTCTTATCAATGACCTGGATGAGGGGGTCAAAATCAAGTAAGTTTGCAGATGACACTAAGCTGGGTGGAAGTGCTCTGGAGCAAGTCCAGAGAAGAGCAACAACTCTGGTGAAAGGGCTGGAGAATAAGTCTTAGGAGAAGTGTCTCAGGGAACTAGGGTGGTTTAGCCTGGAGATGAGGAAGCTGAGGGGAGACCTTATTGCTCTCTACAACTACCTGAAAGGAGGTTGTACAGAGGAGGGAGCTGGCCTCTTCTCCCAAGTGTCAGGACAAGGGGAAAATGTCCACAAGCTCCACCAGGGGAGGTTCAGTCTGGACATCAGAAAAATATTTTTCACAGAAAGGGTCATAGGGCACTGGGAGATGCTGCCCAGGGAGGTGGCTGAGTCAACATCCCTGGAGGTATTTAAAAGACAAGTGGAACATTGGACTTGATGATCCTATGGGTCTTTTCCAACCTAGCGATTCTGTGAAAATCAGAGAGGCTTCATCACTAGTGAACAGGTACTAAAAAGAAGTATGCTGTGTGTGGGGGTGTAATTGCCACTCTTACCAATGCACAATATCTTAAAAAATTATGTGTTACTAGTACAAACTCCATCCAGTAATGCCTTTTGCTCAGAGGCAAATGAACCATGACTAACAAACAGATTCTACCTACTCAAACTAACAAAAAAAGGGTTGTGTCATTGCAATAAAAAAATTCTTTATGCTTTGACAGGAAGGATAGACCTAATGTTAAAGAATGAATGAGACCATGCTTCACCAATTCTTTGTATTACATGTGTTGATGAAATCTAACTAATTGGCCCATATTTTCAAATAGGCCAGAAGTAAAGTAGGCTCCAATACTGAACTGTGTATAATTTATGAGGTATACATGTAGCATCATTTAATTTTTGTGCTCTTTTCATGACTGAAGTTAAATATTTGAGATTTATTTTAATGTAATTTATTTTATTTTAATTTTTAAATTATTTGCTTTATTTTTAATAGCTGCTCTCTTTTTTTCTGTCTTTTTAAACATTTTTCTAATGATAGCATTGATTCTATGGGAGTACAGTAAAAAATCTGAATGGGGAAATAACGTTGCTGCAGCACTGAGGACTGACTATGTCACTGCTTGAGGTTTGCATTCTGGTGACGGATGCAGTAAGAAAAATTGGCACTTCTTGTCACATGGTTATGACTATGTGGCCAAAGTTTCACTGCAGAATGAGTTAGTGATGTTCTGACACCTTCTTTTACGAACATGAACGTCTCTTTCTTTCATGGTGAACACCAACAGATTTAAAAAATGTTATCCCTGTCTCTATGCATTTAAAATCAGCAAGAATTTTCACAGAATCAAAGAATCATGGAATGGTTGGGTTGGAAAGGACCTTAAATCACATACAGTTCCAACCCCCCACCATGGGCAGGGACACCTCCCACTGGATCAGATTGCTCAAAGCCCCATTGAACCTGGCCTTGAACAACTCCAGGGATGGGGCACTGACAAATATTTGTCAACCCTGCCTGTCTACTCCATAATGATTACAGAAGTGTGAACCTATAACAAGGTGTTATCCAAGAAGCGGTCCTGTACTAAGAATCACTAATTAAGGAGATGAAAAGCATTAAGCTTTTTTATTATTATTATTTATTAACTAAGGTTATGTGATGTGGGAAACAACTTTTTCAAATCTTTTTAGAACTAATGAGCACATTACAAGAGATTACTACCTTGTCCTCAACTTAACCAACTTCTCAACCACTGCTCCAAGGGAATCACATGAGTACTTGACCTCTGTAAGATTTTAAGAAGAAAAACAAACTTCATAAAACTTAATCACATTAGTTAAAGCTGTAAGGATGTTTTAATGCCCCTCCTAAGCCACCCAGTTCCATTACCTGAAACCCATCAACATAATCCTTCTTTAGGAAGAAAGGAATGAATCAAATTGAAAAGATTTGTAATTGAATTATCCTCAGTCTTGGGGCAATTAGAACCATTTTTTATTGGAACACCTAGATATAACCTTGACTGCTTCTAATTAGTCCATCAACTCAGATAATAAGAAAATGCAGGAACAATTTTACAGTGTTGTAAAAATTGAAATGAGTTCAATATTGTTCATGTGTGTTGTAGGAAGGCATAGCGAGAGAACAAGAATAAAATGGAGTGTAAAACTGATACAAAATAAGTACTTTAAGGAGTGTTAGGGAACTTCTGTTCCTCTCAGGAAAGTTACATGTTCACTGTTCCAATTATGTACTTCTTTTTGCATATTAACAGGTTTTACTTTCAGATTGTATTTCTTATGTCAATAAAGTGTTACAAAACTTATTATTCAAAAAGCCTAAAAACTACTAAGTCTGCAAAAATTCTCAATTATGACCCTAATAAAAATAATATTTTCCCATGGTTTTGTTCACTGTCAGTTTTTACAAAACTTTCAATATAAGAGTCAAAAGGAAATAGAGAAGTAGTACACAGTTCACTACAGCAGCAAGTAAATACATTAAGAAATAATCCTGTATTTTCTGTTACCTCTCATCCTTATGTTTAGAATCCTACATTTTTTTTCAGATTTATCCTTTTGGTTTCATATAAGAAAAACACTCTGACTTCAGGAGATGAGGTGCTATTGAATTAGATTTTTGTGGAGCTGTTTCTGTATCTCTTGTTCTTTGAGTGTGGATGGGTACTTTCATGCTCTGTGTGTGTGTGTGTGAGTGTGTTTATGTGATTATAGCACTACAGTGTGGGAAACTCTTCAAAAATCAGACCTTCCATATCTTTCATTTGTTCTGCTATTAATTTAATGTTAAAAATGCTCTTGGACAGAAGTTAGCTGTCACAGAGGAGTGTAATAACATAATGCATTGCCCCTAATGACAATGTACATTTAAATGTGTTGAAACCTACCTCTTCCTTTAAATAAAAACTCTTACCCTGAGCATAAATTAAATTTTTATAGTGAAGTTTGCGCTTAAGCTTAACATTTTTACGCAATCTTCTAAAAAATTATCTCAAGCTACTTAAAGTATATATTTACACAGTAGGAAACAATTCTGGAAGCTGAACTCCTGCTTATACTTTTAATGGAGACCTGTTGTATCTTCTTCTTTGTAACCATGCTGTAGCCACAGTGGAACCCAGAGCAGAAAAATGAACTGTTGAGTTCTCATCTCTGCTGGGGATAAACACTGGAGCTTTACTTTTCAACAGAGCAAATTTCTTCCTTTTCACCACAAATCTTGCTGCGCGCGGAGTATGGCTAGCTATTTGGGTCATGTGATTGTTCAAACTATTGACCTTTTTATTTTAACAATGACAGTTTTTAGGTCAGACTTTTCAGGTGCATCAAAATGACTTATAGACCTAAACAACACTGACTATTGATCAAAGCAAGCCTTTGATGTTAGCAATGGCTTACAGAATGTTGACCACACTCTCCTAGGTTGCAGAAAATAAGTTGAATCTGTGAGATGGGGAGAATGTTCTATGTTCACACAAAGAGCATTTTCAGCAGAGGAAAAATATATTGTAGATATTTGTCACAGCTAATTAGCAATGCCACTTCTGTGCTACTTCTGCTACTAGATTGAGGTATTAGTATTTTGTGTCATGTGGAATAACATTGAAAGCCCTTAAAGGGTCAAATAGCTAAAAGAATTCAAATTATGCTTTGAAAAGTCCTTTCATTATTGCTTCAAATATAATGACATAAGAAGCTTGACTTTTTTTTGTAATAGTGCATGGACTTCTTTATTGGATATCTATATTTTATAGGGACAAGATGGTAAGACTATATTGAGAGATCCACTGCTCTTTTCTTTGACGTTGTGCAGCAGAATAATGCATTAGAACTACTTTGTATATACAATGTTTTTAGGCTTGGTCACAAGAAAATCTAATTTCTTTTAAAAAAATTTCAAATGTCTTTCTTTTGAAAATAATTTGTTATTACAATGTAGCAACAAGTATCTAATGGAGAAAAATAATTTGAAAGAGTAGTTTGAGGGTCAAATTTATTTAGATGCATTTTTTTCTACAAGATCTAAATATGTATAAGTAAATCCACTGTGGATATAGACCTATGTTTCTTATATTAAAAATATATCCAATCTAATGAATAAATCACCAAGGAATTATTGAGATCTTAGTTGTAAATTTTTCAGTTAATGAAGGCTTTGCACTCGAGTCACATAGAAATTGATATTGGTTTTCCTCTTGGCTCCTCATAAAAATACTAATTTATACAGCCAACAGTGGTATTTATAAACCTATTTCAGTATAAAGTAGAGACCTAAAATCTTTTCCTGTCAAAGACAAAATTTCCTTACCTCAGTGTTTTGTACATTAGAACTGTATAAAATCTTGTGACATTTCAGATTTTTACATGAAAATTGGAAGCAAATTGTAGATTAAGTTTTAAACTATTCTACCTGAAAAAGTAGACAAAGGTATAATTTAAAAATTATGGGAGAAAGAATTTGATAATTCCCTTTACAACTAGCTTTATTTTTGAACATGAACCCCTCTATTGCCTGTATAAGTAGTAATATGCGTCTATATTAACCACTGTGTCAGAAACCCAGTGGAAATCATTAAAGTCAATATCTGCAGCAGCTGTATGCACAGTGATGACATATAGCTTGGAAAAACAGGTAACAGCACTCTGATGGAAATTACTGTGGGAATTTCAGCAGATGGAATGAAATGATCCAAACCTGAAAAATACTAAGTCGTGATCCCCCTGTAACAATGCACTTTTATTTTACACTCGTGTCTCATCAACAGCTTCTTGGACATCAGCTGCTCTCATCTCATGCGCTATCCTTTGATGAGTATCTCACTGAATCAAAAGAGTAGCAGGTCCTTTTAAGACCATTAATAATAAAACTGTTCTGTTATTAAAATCTTAATGTGGTAGCAGTTACTCTCTGCAGTTGCAAGACAGCAAGAGGAAAGGCATCAGTGCAGAGAAATCAGACTCTTGAACAGGAGAAGCATTAATATGCTGCTTTTATGTTCCTCTGCTGACACACTGCAGAGAGGTGAAAATGCTTCACTGCTCTAAGACCTTACATTTGGGTTAGCTGTGGCACAGCACTGAGGAACAAACAAGACATGAGTTTCTGGGAAACTAGACTGAACATTTGGGTCAGTCACCCCATGTACCTTGCAAACCCTTCAACTCTGCTTCTTCCATGAAGGGTTAGATGTTAACGACACTGGGCTTCATAACAGTGCAATTAAGTAATAATAATGGAGTCATATAGCAAGACAGATGAGTACAAAAATATATTAACATCTATCTAAAGAAAAGAGAGGGAGTCCTAGATTTATGTAGATTCTTGAATGACTGAAAGATTAGAGATAAGAATTTAAAGTGTGCCACAGGAGGGGCAAGGAAAAGACAAAGAGTGAACTTCAACATTTTCTTTCCTTAACTAATTCACTAAAGATAATATGAAGCTTTACACCTGTCTGAATGAGGAAGGTGTTTTACATACATAAATACATACATACATTCTATGAAATGTAAGAAATTACTTGAAACCTTGTTAAAGTTTATAAACTTAAATACCTACAAGTTAAGAACACATCATACATTATTAAACCAAAAGAACAATGATTGTGGTTGACTACAAGTTGTGTAAGACTAAGAGTGAATGTAGAATTAACTTCTCCATAGAAGTTTACTCACTGTTACAATATTGTAAAGCTTTACATGTACCAGCAATGCCTTTCTGACAGTACTTTTGTGTATCCACAGAGGTAGCCACGCTTGTACCATCAAAGGTGACCCCTAATTAGTGTTATGCTTAATACATGTATAGGTGTATTTTCAGATTTGACTCTTTTTATTGCATTTTACATTTGTATTCAAAACACAACACCCACCTTCATTCAGAGAGGGGAAAACTGTGTGACATTGGAGGGTATGCAATTCATGGCCACCTTGGAAGCAGTGATTAAAGTGACTTGCTCAGCATCGCAGGAAAAGTAATAGTGATGGATTCAACTCTGGAGCATGGCAAGCTGTATTCTCTTTCCTTGTCCATTCTCCAAACTGTATGCATGACACCACAGAGACCCTAAGACCTGTGTATGTATTTGCAGAGTGAGACACTTCTGTGACCACATAGCATCATCTCTTCTTCCTCCTTTTCTGCCTGGGATGCTGAGAAAACTTCATTCTAGGAAGGAATAATTGCAAAGAAATCTTGTTTTTCCTTGGAAGGCTCCATTTTTGAAGACAGAGTTTTCTAAGGATCTGCTGCCCTTTATACAAGTCATTTCCTGACTGCGTGCATTCTCATCTTTCCAGATGCAAAACATCTTAAGCTGCTGCTGGAGGATTTTCTTAATGGAGACAGTAGACATCTCTTTGATTACAGGACTTTCTGAAACATTCAAGCTATTTTCTTGAATAATGGAGGACATATCTCCCTAATTAAATGTTTAAGCTACTGACAAACCGCTACATTTCTTCATGTGTGATCTTGGAAAATGCTAAACACTTTAAAAAAATTTAAAGCATTTAGCAAGATGCCTGCAGTGTATCAGGCTGGACAAGCAAATGTGAAGCTGAAAATCAGGTCTTAGAATGATAAATATTACTTTAGATGGTGAATAGTTCTGAAAGCAACAAAGATACGCTTCTTTCTCCCAACAATTTAATTTTTGTCACTTGACCTATTAAGGCTTTCATAAACCGTACAGACTTATTTCCTGCGCCAATATTCTATGAATCCCCAGCAAGTAACTCAGATTTTTCTCTTCTCTGTGGACAAGGGCAAGGGAGGGCATCTGCTCTGCCACTCCTTTGCAGAAACACAGGAGGACCTGACAGCAGAACAGGTTTCCTCTCTGTTACTTTGGTTGAACAGGTTGCTATACTATTTGCCTATTTGCCTGTGCTCCAATGAAACATCTACTACAAAGTCAACAGCTTCTTGGCTTTTAAAAGCTACACTGAAGAAAGCATGTTGATGGTCAGAAAAAAAGAAAGTGCAAAGATGTTTTGCCACTAACTCAAATTCCCTAACCGGAGATTAAAATGTAGTAAGTGAATACATTAGAAGTCAAGTGCACTGGTCATTACTCTGAAAGAAAAGGAATAATTTTATCTAACAGTTGTAGGTCACACAGATAAATTTTTACTTTTTAATGTAGTATTTAAAATCCTCTGTCTTTGCTGTGAAATAATAAATGTCAGCTTCTTCCATTTTCCCCTTTCAATGGTACTTTTGTATTTATTAAAAGAAAAAAGATGAATAAAAGAAATTAAAATACAAGAGCGCTTCAGAAAACAAACTCTTATTTCAGGAGTTAGGCAAGGAAGAGATGCACATAAATCTGTACAACCAGAAGAGATAAGAAGATCATAAAAAAGTCAATACACATCATAACCTTGAACACCTAACATGGAGATATGGAACAGTTACAGATTATTATAACATAAATGGCATTAAAATCTGTGACAAATCTATGCTAAATCTCAAATTATACTTCACACAGTAACCTCTCTCCTAAAAATAATAAAAACAAACTGAGAACAAATTGTGAAGGCTTAACTTTAGTTCTGACTTTCTTTCATTAAAATACAGAATAGTTCAAAGTCAAGCAGTATATGATGTGATTTATTTTTCTTTTATGAAAGGCATTATAGAAATGTCCTATAGAAATGTCACTCTATTGTATCTTACTGTATTTAAGAATTAACTACTCTAGTACAGCCACAAGAGATGAATATATGTACTGATGTGATCAACCCCATAAATTACTACTCACCAGCAGTTAATGCAAAGCACTCTTGAGAAAAGAGACTCGAAGACAAAAGAATAAACACATTATTTAAAAAGGGGTTGCATTTAATACTAGATTTTTTTTCCATTCTAAGACAACCTTATACTACAGTATTTTCTTTTTAATAATAACACCCTTTCATTTAAATGATGCAATCAGTATGCCACAAGAGGTTTCTCTCTTTGGTAGGAGGAGTTAGCAGCTCCAACATTCAATTGACCTGTTTCCAAATAATCTACAGGAAAAAATGAAGATTAAGTCCTCTAACAAGAGCAGTTTTCACAGTCTAGCATACAAAGAGAAGGATTCGGTAAAAAGATGAGAGGGCAAGCCGCATTGTGCTGGCTCACTTAAATCTTATTTCCAATTCACTAAATGTGTTATTTGACTTGGCAAGTGAGCTGGTATGTGTATTAGATCAGCAGGGAGCCTAATCAAGGAGATGCCAAGTTTGCTGCAGCCCCTCTGTGCAGCATTAACCTCAACTAGTGACCTTAAGCAAAGTGGGTGGTTGAACCCAAAAGAGAATAGCATTAACTTTTGCTTGAAGTTCAGCCTGATTTGAAGTCTTCCTTTGTGTGTTATTCCAAAAAAAATGCAAAAAGCATTCAACAGAACTGAATCTAGTCTGCTCAGCACCATCTTCACATGCAAGGCTTTATAGAAGCCTGCCTCCATTAATGCTGACACATGCAAAAGAAATGAAAAGCATTAACTCGGCTAAGGCACTTGATTTCGCAGCTGCAGAACAATTCACTTTGTAACCCAATAACTTGAAGCTGGCTTATTTTTTTTTTAATCCAAATAAACTGCTAATTTGTTAATTGAGACAAGAAGTATTTTCAAATATTAAAATTTTCTCAAATAACAACAAAGAGCATACAAAATTGATATGTCTTATTATCTGGTTATACCCTCATTTTGCTAGCCATTTAGTGTGCACATTTTTTTTACATCTTCTACATTTACAAATCCAGAAAGAATAGCTTAAGCCATCCCTTTCTGATTTTTCAAAGCTATATTATACTTGGCACTAACAGCTTTTTAAAAATATCTTATTCCAAATAAGGACATACTTTTGCCTTACAAATATTTAACAGAAAATGCTGGTTTTAAACATCAAAAAAGTTAAGGTTTTTTATAGATTTAAGATTTGGATACCTTGGTTTTCCTGCAATTTCTCTCTAATTTTAGTTTGTTGCCAAACTTGTAAGATGTAGTTCATTACCTCTGTTACCAGTTACATCAAAGTTTATGTAAACACTCTATTAAATAGCATTTCTATCATTCTTTTCCCAGGTGTAGCCTTTCTTTGCAATGCTCTTTTAGGTTGAAGATGTGGCTTGGAGAAATTATTATCAAAGTATATGCTATAAATAATGTTAGTAGACTCCTCATACATTTTCAAAGTTTTCATTATTTTCCCATTCTTATTTTCACTGTTTCCGTGCTTTTAAGCTAAGTAGTTGAATCAGTTTAATATCTGATCCTCCATCAAGGGAGATTCTCTGTCTCTACAAAAAAATCAGTTCTTCAATTGTCCTCAGTTCCCCAGTATTTTTATCTGCAAACCTACACACGTACTGCATGTTTAAATTGTTTCTCATTTTGTTCTAGAAAAAAGATTTCTTCATCTTTCCAATTCAAGTGAATTAAGAGATGTGCACAAAAAAATTTACCTCTCTTCAAAGGTTTCCAACTGCTTGTGTACAGCTCTCTATCATTTCACATTTCACTTAAGCTGTGCTCTGTGATGCCCTGCTCCTTGCTTTCTCCCAGTCAGGATATGACATGTAGAACAGTAGCATCACATTCAGCTTTTTATTCTGTCATTGAACGGTACAGGTTTTAGTATCCGAGATTCCTCCATAGCCACAGCCAAGAAAGCTAGATTTGTTGTGTAGAAAGCACCTTTGGGGAAGCATATACATAAGGTCTCCTGCATCAACAACAAGTAGCAGGTTAAGTAGGCTTTTAATTTAGACAAATATAAAATGTCGTCTGTTTCCCAAGCAGAGTATAATAGCTTCTCTCACTGTGTAGTGAACAGCCAGGAAAAAAAAAAAAGAAAAATCCGTTATTTCCCGTACATGCAGTAATAGTTTATTGGAAACAATTACTAATAAATAAAACCAAACTACACTTCAAATAAATTGCTCGTCTTCAAGGAGCTCAGAGAATTTCCCAAATTTTCACTTGCCTTAGATGCTCTATAAAAGAAAATGTGATTTCTTGATAAAATGAGAGGTAGAAAACTAAGTGACCTTTGGCTAAAGACTCTAAATGGATAGATCATGTGAACCTCCTTATTCACCACAGTGGGTATGAAAATCAACAGTGCCTTGATGACTTAGCAGGAATGTAGCAGTCTTATCGTACTTGGTAAATAATCACACAAAAGATGTTATATAGGCAAAAAAATAATGATGGCAGGACTAGGATTCAGGAGCATGCTGAAGGCTCTGCTGGTCATATTTTCTCCAAAGTCACATTGCTCCTCTTCACCCAAACTCCACAATGTCTTAACCAACTTCTTTTAGGATTGTGTTCCTTATACCAAGGTCAGTGGGGAAAAAGATAGCAAATGATAAGTAACACATGCATGAAAATCTCTAATTTCTGATTAATTTCTAGACCTGACCTACAAATCCCCAGGAAGTAAAGTCTGCAACAAAAGAACTAACCCAGCCTGACCCACAGCAGCACTACTGGGTGCCACTGACATATCAGAGAGTGTGGTATAAAGGAGAGCCATATAAAGAGGGTAAAATGAGGGGTTAAAAGTCACACCCAACATACTGGAAAGGCCTGCAGGCTCCTGAACCTTTATTCTTTAATTGGCAGGAGAAGAGTTTTTACTAAAGACTAAGTCTACAATGTAGGCCGGCAGCCCAACTGGGCAATACCCTTGATTTGTGCAGTTCGCAGCAGTTCTCCTCCAAAGTCTTCACATGGACCTTTTTTTCAAACATAGGAAACATTTTAAAAAGTATAAAGGTATTTTACTAATTTTTTTTAATGAAACCTTGACTGCCAGAAATACTTGAAGTTGGTAATCATTTGCAGACTCCTTTCCCCTTCCTCACTGCAGGAAGTAGCACAGCTGGCTGTCAGCTCAACCCTTATTACCAACACCAATTATTGTTTAAAAAAGGCTACTATTAGTATCTAGCTACTTTTCTTCACATTAGACATTAGGAAAAGGAAAACTCTAGCCTTATGATAGTAAATGTGCCTGGTTTAGTATTTTAGTGCAAACCTTCAAATAGGAGGAAATCATGAAGGATTTTATCTTTCATTCTCATTTAGGGATTGAGTTTTTTGAAAAACAGGACATTGGAAAAAAAAAAAATCCCTCCTCTCATGTGATCTTCCTGGCAGGTATCACACTTTGGCAAAAAGTCCATGACAAAGACAGCAAGCAAGAAAACTGAGTGCAGTAACAGAAAAACATCTGTAATTCTGGACTCATTCACAAGGAATAAGTTTTACAAAATCAAAGCCATTTAAATGAAATCAAAGTTTATTTTCCACCCCATGAACTCTTGGGTTAGAACTGGAAATAAACATTGAACTACATAATCAGTGTTGGCCAAAGATGTGTCCTGAAACACAGCAGGATCTGCCACTTGAGAGAAACAACAAACAGATTTATTTAATCAACCCAATACTGAATTTAAATGGGAAAAGGACTTAGATAATTTTCATATTAGTAACAACATTTGTTATAATATGGTAGACATTGTTAAGAAGACAGTACTTAATAAAAACTAGTGGTGGAGAGATTTAATAAAGTCTCTTTGGAACAGGGAGAATGGGCAGCATGTTGAACACCACTGTACATCTGACTTATCACTTGCTTATAAACATTATAGGTGCTAATGTAGATAATAAGCTATCAGACATCAGGTTGTGCATCGGTCATAGGAAGGTTCAGGAGACCCTTATTTCTTGTGTATGCTTAGTAAATCTAGGAGGAGCATCCCTAGGGCTTGAGGGTTCATTCCTGATTTGCTGTAAAAAAAAAAAAAAGCAGGTTTCAGCAAGAAGAAGCAACACCAACTCTACCCGAAATAATGCACTTTTTAGCAGGAAGGTCACTCTTCCAAAACAATGGAAGGAGTGTCATGTCAGAGGGATTTTTGTCAAATGCTGGGGCTATAAAGAGGTTTTGGATGGAGATCTGAATTTGTCAATGTGTTCACATGTGTCAAAATCAATTTTTTTTGTTCCTATCTGCAGACTTGGGTGTTAAGAGTTACTTAATCTGTCCACAGAAGCAAATTATATCTTGGAAAAGTGTGCCACATCCCTAAATACAGAAGTAAATACAGAATATTACCAAAGTGAAAATGGAAATGTCAACTGTAATCCAAAAGAAATTACTCTGGCTGAAACAGGATTCATTTTCCATGTGTTTGATCTCAATTGCTTATTTAATTTTCATAGCTTCTGAAGAGACATAGGCATGTCTAGGTTTCTAAGAGAGGTAGTGTCTTTAAGGGCTGGTTTCTCTCCACTTTTGACTGAAGAACTGAGGTCATCAGCTGAGGTCAAATGCCTAACTCTTAGTTCAGGTGTGGTAAGACAAAGTATGGTTGTACAGACTCACGTCCATGAAGTCACATGCCAACACAGACATTCTGTGTCTTGCTTATATCTGAAGTAATAGCTCTTAAAAGACAAGCATTACACCATGGCACTGTGGGGAATAAAATGTGAAGATAAGCTGTAGGAACATTACTCCATTTGTTTTGGATTAACTTTTTGATTGGAGATTGTATCTGTAATTACAAAGGTCAGCTAGAATTTTCCTATAAAAAAATAAAAAAAAATCCTTTTAATGTACATTGTCATTTTACAAGCTCTGGATGGACAGTTTTCAATAACATTTTACACTTTGGCCTCCTATAGTCTCTTTTATAGGTTTCTATCCCGGATAAAAAGACAATTTGCTGCGAGAATTAAGTACAGGATAAAAAAAATAATGTGGTGATAAAAATGTAGGCTTACATTCTTACGTATTTGTACACACAGATATACATGTACAGACCAATTTTTTTTTTACCAGAATATTCCTTATTTTGTCTTAGCCTTTTGGCCAGAACAGCCATGTAGTTTGGCACTACTGGTTGATACTTACACAAAAGCTTTAAGACTTGCAGGAACTAGGTTATTTCTTGAACACTTCCAAGATTACTGCTACAAAAATGTTATTCTTTAAATAATGAATATGTTGACCATTTAACTTGACAGTACCTGTCATACTTTATCAAAGAGAAGTTATTGTAGTGAAGGTCACCAAAAGGAAACTATTAAAACATAAATGTTTTCATTTCTTGTGATCTGATACTTTTCCTACAGCACTACATATCACTTTTGAATTGCCTAATTAAGACTGATGTTTTCTTTCTCCTCTGGTTCTAAAATGCAAGCCTTTTCCTGCCATGTATTTCTGTTCATTATGTACATACAGGGAATCGATTGATTTGCAATAAAAAAGCAACTAATTCATAATTAATCCAATAACAATCTCCTTATTTTAAAATGATTTGCTCAATTTATCTGAATGAAAACTTGAAAGTTGACAAACAAAAACAATTTTTATGTGAATTCATTCCATATTTGGCCCTGATTAATCCAGGCCCTGTTCCTGAAATCTGCCACATGCATATGAACTGCTTTGCCTTAAGCAGTCTTCCATCTGCACTCCCAGGATTAGTTCATAAGATATGCAAGCCTCCACTTTTTCCCTTCCGGTTGCTATTTTAAAATAACCAAATTCTTACTTCATTTTAAAGTATTACACTCTGAGGATGCATATGAGTTCAGCCAATAGACATTAATTTAAATTTATTTGGCTATAAAACTATGATTCTGTTTGTATCACTGTAAATCTACTTCAGCTTACTTTCTCCTCTATTGAGTGGTTCACATTCTGTTTTGAGAAATGAAGTTTGATTTGTGAACTAGTTAACAATTTCACTTTCCCCCTCCTTTTCTTTCAGGACAAAGAAGTCAGTAAACAAAAAACACTGTCTCTTCATAAATTCAGATCAGAAAGTAATTTCTCATAAGAAGTTCAAAAGAGGTTAGAAAATAAGAATTAATTTCTGGAGTTTGGGGCATCAGCTCATTAAGAGTAATATTGCAAGCTTCCAGTGTGAAAAAGGCACTGACTCAAATTTGTAATAATTTCACTTTCAAATTTCTTTTATCTCGACTGCTGCTACTTCAACTAGTGCTTCAGATATAATAGGCAGACTAATGAGCATGCAGCTGATTACTAAAATATTGTAATACTTCCTAAGGCATAATGACATCTTTTTCAAAATTAAGAAAACGGAATACTTCTCTTCTTCACTGCTGTAGTGTATGACCTCAGCCTAAACTACAAATCCAATTTATCCCAGTACTGTTGAAGCCATCAGTGTCTCGCTAGAATTAATATTTTTTCGGGAAGTTTTTAATTCACTTCAACCAGTGTGTTCCCTATAGCTGTAGTTAATTTAAAGCCCATCATGTACTTTCAGGAATACCTGATTCCCTGTATTATCTTTTGATGGTCCTTAAACACAATTATTTTTTTGATTCACCATATTTGTAGTTTGAGATTAAGAAGACAAAAGTCATTTAAATGCTATGTTTGGAAAGGAGAGAGAAAATTTTAAAGAAGCTTGCAAATCACTTCCCAGGAGACAGCACCACATCTCAGCACAGGCCTTTTAGAAGACATTTGTAAAAATACTCCTAAACCATGTCTTTCAAAGTTAATTTCTGCAGGATGAGCTGGTAACCAGGATGGGACAAGAGAGGGATATTGTGAAGGGATCCTCATATTCCAGTGCACAAAGATTTTGAGTGATGGATTTTATTTTAAGCAACCTTGAGACAGAAGGAATCTAAGACCATATAAAAATATTGAAAATCAGCTTTGCCTCCCTTCTTCCCGTTCTGCAAGTTCTGTGCTAAGTATCCAAACAGTTCTATAGAAACTTCCCTGAAAATTAAAGTGGGAATATTAAGATTCCTAAGATTAAAACTTAGCAGTTCAAATTTCTCAGGAACTGCAATTCCAAGGATTTCAGTGAAGCCAAATTTATCCAAAAATTTCAATTTTGGTAAAATGAGTGCTAATATCTATCAGCGTCTATATGCATGCTTAAGACTGGATGAGGATTTTTAGGAAACACTTTTTACTAAAATAGAGCTGCAATGAGTGGAGAGTACTGATTATTCAGACAACTTTAGGTACTTGACCTGTATAAATCTAAATTGTTTCATAATCTATTTAAAAAAAAAATTCTGGAAATTCTCAGTATGACCCACAGCATGAAACATCTATGGTCTTCAACAGCAAAAAGCAACTAGCAGCATCTCAAGAACCTCATCATGTAATTCAGAGATTTTTTTTCTTTTTCTTTTGGCTCTCTTTCATTCTGGGTTTGAAGACAGATTGTTTTACAAGGTACATCAGCCTGCAGGGAATAGCAATTTCCTTTTTCCTCTGCTAGAAAACAAATGTAACTTTTAAAACTCTTTATCTTTGATCAAAAATATATTACTTAGCACACTAAGTAAACAGCTTTATAATTTGTCATTGAAATTATTGCTTCCTGTGGCTATTTTTAGTGGTTTTACATTTGCTGGGCAATTGGTAACAAGAGCTGATATCCTTGCCATTTGTTTTTTATTTTTGTAATGATCTTAGAAAAAACATTTTGAAATATGAGCTGCCCTTTAAAGTAACAGATAAACTACCGTGCTGCCAGGAATTATACGCAACTTCCTCACTAAATAATCATGGGAACTCAAGGAACAGCCACAACCCACACACACAATCCATGAAACCATACAGAACAATTGTATTACATTCTGTGGTAACACATTCACCCAGGAAGTCCAAGGCAATGATCAGAGTATTAAAAATAAAAAACCTCAACAACCTCTCCAACCCCTATGTCTCACCTCATCAAACATAAACCCAAATGCTTTTAGAAAAAAACTTTTAGAGGAGGGTTTGTAAAATGGAAGTGTATGTCTTTATTAGACTCTTAAGACCATTTCTCTGTGTTTCTCTGCTTTAGTAAAGCAGAGGTATTTTGCAGTGTGCTGTGTGCCTATAACTCGCCTTCACATTTCCTTCTCCACAATGTACAAGGCCATGGTGTAACACTTGTCTTTTCAGATCTATCACTTTATTTCATGATTCCTTATCTTTTCTTGCCATTTTTTCTCTTTGGCTTTCATTTTCAGAAGGTGTCATCATCTGAAGTCTGCTGTGGCATTATGAGTCAGCATTCTACTGTTTATGGATCACAAACTCTAAGTCAGCTCTCCCTTTTCCCTTTAATTCTGTGCAAAACTACATCTTTCTTTTACTGCTCATACTTTCAGGTCACAAAGAGAACCATTTTATATCTTCTTCTTTGGCTCTGAGGCAGTTTAAAACTCATGAGTTTTATTTCTTTACTACTTAAGAAATTCACCTTTTACTAGAAAGAGCTGTAAATTAAGATGACCAGATATCCTGCAATTAGTCAGCTTCTTAATATATTTAAAGAGATGTTTGGTGTTAGAAATAGAAGAAAGAATAGTGTGATTATGGCCTCCATCCATAGCCCAGAAAAGTTTTGCATTGACCCAACCTGGAAATTGTTTCCTTTATTTCTTTGTTTTAATTCTTCCTTGAAACATTCATAACAAGCCCTAATCTCACCCTGCATACCACTTTTTTTCCCTATTACTCTGCTCTATACCAAGAGATTCCTTGCCACTCACTTGCTTTTTTTAGAGGAAAATTTCCCAATATTTGGAAAGTAGCAACACTATTTCAAATACCATTTACTCCGTTCCTCTAACATTATGATTATGCTGTCTACCCAGTACTCTAATGTCCTCATAAAGTCTCAGAGCAAGGTATGACACACAGAGGTTAAAGCACAGTCATTTATAGCTGAAGAATAGCTTAATGTACTCTAAAGCTGGATTTAACTCCTTAGCTCTTGTCCATCCACTTCTGTTAAAAGACTGTGGAAGTTTTGCACATAAGCTACAGCCTAGGCCCATGTTTTTCCTGTTTATCACATTCCTAGCTGAATCTATACAATTAAATCATGCTTTTGATCCAAGCTGAACATTTGCCTCAATTATAAAAAAACAATTTATTTTCCAGAATTTGATATCATTCAGTTTCTCTAGAAAAGTCAGACAGTATCACGTATTTGACAAGCTAAGTTTTCTCAAAAAATAACACCTTAAATATACTTAAATTTAAGAATGTATTTTTATTTTTATAGATATTATTGAGGAGGGCTCGAATTATCTACAAATTCAGCTGTAAACTTATCTTGAGAAATTCAGCCAGCTGACAGCAGGCATCCATTCAGCTGTTCTGGATTATCTAGCTTCAGAGATCTGCATCAGAGATGTAATATTCTAAAATATGAAATTCCCTGTCTTTTCTGCTCAAAATCAATCCTTAAATGTCTGCCCAGGGCAAGAGAACTTCTACTGGCAGATCTCAACCATGAAAATCAGGATCATTGGGATGGTCTATATATTTTTTTTTTAATAGACCTATGTGGACAAGGAAATTACTGAAACACAGAAATTATGAAAGGAGTTATCTCACAATAACTCTGCTAAGTACTTCTTTTGATTTATCCACTAATACAGACCAGGGTTTTGAATGGCAAGAGACATGGATAACAAGTGCATCTGCAAAGCAGGGTCTTTGTTTCCAAAGGGTAAGAACAACTCTGTACAATATTTTTTTTTTTGGTGCTTCTTGCCTTTCTCCCATATATATAAATGTTAGAATTTGAGGATATAAAAGTAATGGCAAAGTTTAATGTGGTAAGAATCTAATCAAGACTGTTCTTTGGAGCTTTAAACATAGATTAAAAAAACCACTCATAGTACCAATAGCAACTGTCCATGGTCAGTTGTGATGATGATAATAACAATATGACAGAGTGGAATATTAAATACATGACTGAGAGAATATCATGTCGTGCACTATCTACCTATGTATTGATTCATCGTACCTCTTCTTTCAGGCATTCTCAATGAGGTTTAGAATACTTTACAAGACCAAACCTGGAGGAGAGAATTTAATGTAGTTTAGGCTTAAAGTCAATTGTAGTTTATACTTAAACTATAATCCTGGTTTCCGTATGCAGGGTTACATGCAAAATCCATGCATACATATGCATACATGTTAACAAAACTACATGCTAAATCTTTTGAAGTTTATAGAAGAAACAGCTGTGCACTTGCAGTTGTCAAAGTCCCCAGCTGTGCCTTCTGTGTAAGATCATGCAATGCTGTCTCCAGATCGTCTGGAGAACGTATTAATTTTGTGCCATTTTCTGTTCCCTTTACACTCTTTGTCATGAAAATGAGCATGTATAATGAAGAGAACATGAGAGGCATTAACATTCGGTGATAACTCACTTCACTGTCAAAAATAGTGGTCACACAATGGGAAGTGGCATGTTTATCCAGTCTCAAGGCCAACATAGGCATGAAGCCTTAAAAATGGCATGGCACTGCTACACTGCATTTCTTTTGAAAGCATTATATCATATGCAGATGCAAAACCAACATTATGATTGACAACAAAACAAAAAATATTTTTTAGCAAATTGCCAATGTTGTGAAATGAAGTCCAAAATTCCTTTCTTTTTCCAAAATTTCAGGAATGGTAAAATTATTTGCCTGAAACTACCATGTCCATATATTACTGCCAGAATCATTGAAGGAACCTTCGTGGCTAGAATACAAATCTCTTTAAAAACTAATTTCAAACCCTTTTGTGACAAATGACTTGTAGCCCAGATTTTGAAAGAGAACACTTTTTGTTGTTTCTGTAACCCAGTCTTCTGTGTGCCATCATCTAACCCACAGAAAATTTTGCAGCTAGACTGCAGGGAATGGAATGAAAAGAAAATGCTGAGCAATGCAAACACTAACATTATTTGGCCATCTGAATTCAGCTAAATAATTTTCAGCTGATTTCATGTGGTTGAACACGTAAATCACCCATCCTGACTGCTGCCAGCTGCTGCAGTAGCAGCTGCTCTGCCTGGCCTCCAGACCAGTGCCTTCTCCTGCCCCCAGGCAAAAATCAGAGGGGTAGAAGTTTCCTCCAGCAGCTGGCAATCCACTCTCTGACCTCCTGAGGAGATAAAACATAATGCCAGAGTGCCAGTGATGTAACTTGATCGTGCAGGTAGGAAACGAAACATCATTTCCTCTCAAAATGTACAGAAAAAAAAGAGTTAAAGAATACAACACAACTTTTTCCTGCAAGGTCTATTCCCAGTCTTGCTCTAATAATCTCCAGTCTCTCTTCATTAGTCTGGATCTAACTCAGGATTTTGTGTAAGAAGATACAATCTGGTAGGTCTTTGCCACTTAACCTGGCCACAGATCCCAAAGAGTAGATTGCTGGCTTGCTTTCCATTCACAAGATGGCCATGAGAGCAACTTAACCACCCTCCTTCTGCAGGTTGATTATGGGATAATAAGACGCTTTATCTATCCTACAGGAGTAAGAAAGTCCTGTAACAGTAAGACAGAAATGCCCTCAAGGCTTGAGCTGGGAGAAAATTCAATCTAAAATAAGCTTCAAGAAATCAAATGGGGTTTTCTTCACAGTCTGCATGCTTCTGAGTAGAGAATCAGTGATCACTCAGTGCCCACGTTCTACGTGTGTCTCCTTACTTTGGAGATACCATGTTCTTCTACTGATGCTCTCCCTCTCTTTGAATGGAAATACAAAGTAAGGTAGAGTAAATATGATTGAGAAGGATGTCCCCTATTTAATTTTTAAATGCTCGTCCTCCCTTAGCAAGTTTGCAGATGACACCAAGCTGGGTGGAAGTGTGGATCTGCTGGAGGGTCGGGAGGCTCTGCAAAGGGATCTGAACAGGCTGGACTGCTGGGCTGAGACCAACGGCATGAGGTTTAACACGGCCAAATGCCGGGTCCTGCACTTGGGGCACAACAACCCTAAGCAGAGGTACAAACTAGGAGAAACCTGGCTGGAAAGCTGCCAGGAGGAGAAGGACCTGGGGGTGTTGGTTGACAGCTACTGAACATGATCCAGCAGTGTGCCCAGGTGGCCAAGAAGGCCAATGGCATCTTGGCTTGTATCAGGAACGGCGTGACCAGCAGGTCCATGGAGGTTATTCTCCCTCTGTACTCGGCACTGGTGAGACCGCACCTTGAGTCCTGTGTTCAGTTCTGGGCCCCTCACCACAAGAAGGATGTTGAGGCTCTGGAGCGAGTCCAGAGAAGAGCAACAAAGCTGGTGAAGGGGCTGGAGAACAGGCCTTATGAGGAGCGGCTGAGAGAGCTGGGGGTGTTTAACCTGGAGAAGAGGAGGCTGAGGGGAGACCTCATTGCTCTCTACAACTACCTGAAGGGAGGTTGTGGAGAGGAGGGTGCTGGCCTCTTCTCCCAAGTGACAGTGGAGAGGACAAGAGGGAATGGCCTCAAGCTCTGCCAGGGGAGATTTAGGCTTGAGATAAGGAAAAAATTCCTCACAGAAAGGGTAGTTAGGCATTGGAATGGTCTGCCCAGGGAGGTGGTTGAGTCACCCTCCCTGGAGGTGTTTAATGTGAGGGTGGATGAGGTACTTAGGGGCATGATTTAGGAATTGGTGGGAATGGTTGGACTGAATGATCCGGTGGGTCTCTTCCAACCTGGTTATTCTGTGATTCTGTAGTCCAAGAGGGTCAAATTTATCCTGAAAGAGAATTTCTCGGTTTGCATTTAGGTAAGTCTCAGGTAAAGCCCTGATTCTTCACAGTACCCCTCTGTGCACACCGCAGTTTTTTGGCAGTCATACAGTATTTAAGTTCAGACTAAATACAATAGCATCAGGGAGGGGGGAATTTTTCATTCCTCCCTCCTGGCTGGAAGTAATATGAGCCATTTCTATCATAGAAAGTAAAGGTTTTGCAATAACCTTACCGTACCTGGAAGTCTAAAGGAACAAATATTACAAGATGTTGGCTTAGTCCTCCATCAGTATTTGTAGTGTTTATGCAGCTGAATAGAGTGAATCACCAAATGACTCAACCTCCAGAACACTACTATAACAGCAAATAAATAAATAAAACCCTTCCCTCACACCAAGAAATCACACACATACATGCATCCTTACTGAAAAACCTGATTGAGAGCAATTTGAAAAGAAATAAATGCAATTTGAATTTTTAAAAAACTCATCAACCCTGCTATAGTTCCTGTGAATAGACTGATCTGATTTGTTAAATCTCTTTAACCTCCAAAGATGATTAGGGAGTCATTTTTGTTGTTGTTATTGTTGCTGTTGCACAAATGGATGGATAAATTTCCCAGTAAGTTTTGGAGACAGGCTGGTAGTAGGTACAATTAATTCAGCACATATCATTTACTGCAACCTCGCTTCTTTCACAGAAATCCTTGCCAACTGATCCCAGGCAGAAGATTGGCTTTGGTTCTGCAAGCAGCTGCTCATCTTCCCACTTTGCTGGAGGTAAGTTGTCACAGTAAAGCAGCTGCTAAAAGAGTGGGAGGGAGACACCAATGAGCAGAAACAATTGTGTTGATAAAAAAAAAAAGAAGAGGGAAAAACATAAAGGAGCAGCAATCTCACTTTCTTCAAACAGATTGTATTATACTACATCTTATTTGCTTAAAAAGAAACAGCGAGACCACAAGTTAACCTTGAAATATGTGAACTTTTGGAAACTTACACAACTCAGAAAGCCAACAAAAAATATATCTACCGATGAGATATTATTCTACTGATGATAAGTTCTGTGATGAAATTTGACATACTTAAAGATCAGAGGTTTGTGAAGATTCAGTGCAGATTTTATCTTATCTGATTCTGCTTTAAATGCATTAAGCCTGCCTTGCAAGAGATAATAATTATTTATGTCAACATTGGTATATATAAGAGTTCTTAGGCTCAAACTCAAAGAAAACAGAAGTTGGGAGAACTGAGAAAAAATATGGAATCATGGAAGTCAAGATAAAAATATCCAATAATAATCTTTTGTATAGCAATACTCAGCTGAGATCAATGGTATTCTGCTTAGATGTAAAGATCTTTCCTTATAATCTTACATACACAATAAGGCATGACTCAACTATGTCAAGGTAAATTCTCATTTATCACATGTAATGAGTTGGTTTTTAGAAGATTTATAAGCAATGGATTTTTAAAAAATGGTGAGCCTGAATTATTTTAGAGGACATCATATGACAGTGACACTTTTTGTTAAAATGTTGTGAAGTACTCCAGAATATTTGTCGTTTTCCTATTTCAGAATTAAAATAGAAAAACCCCAGACACCAAAAGGTGCATAATGCTAGACACCTATGGAAGACATACCATGTTCCTAAGGCTTTAAAACACAGTTGGCTTAGGGATTTTTATATATATATATATATATTTTTTTTTAAAGATGAAAGCTGTACTGCTCCTCTAGTAACATGAATCAAGGAAAGAGGACTTCTAGGAAAACTCTTATGTGTTACAAATACTGTCAATACCAAGCAGCATGCACCATTAGCACGTTTACTTCTGGGTTTTGGTACTCAAGCAGCAGAGACAAGTACATTCCTGCAGTGGAAGAAGTTAATAATCTGCCTAAAGTAAGCATCTTCTCTGTTAAACTTCAACAAAAAGGAAAGTAGTCTTGGAAGGCATAGAAGAATGTGTGTCCTAATGCTACAGCCTAATTGTAATAGAATGTGATCCAAGACAAGAAATCAGGGACTCAAAACATAAAAATATGGGAAATTTTAAGTCACAGGAGTTGTGAACAGTTATAGGTTAGTACATGCAGTGATGTCCATAATCTCAGTGCCCTGATCCTTTATTGTTAATAAGGTAATGAAAAACTCATTATAACATGTATGTCGAAACATCAGAATTGTGTCATGTGTAAGGAGCAGCTGGCTTTCACAAGTGACATTGTGCAAACTGGTCCATCATATACATGAAGTAGCATCTATGCAGCACCAAAACACTGTGAATGATGGCACTCCCAGGCTGAGGAAAACTTTTCTTTTTTCGTGCCCCTGTTTTGCCTGGGGTGTATGATCTAATTCAGGTTACTCCTGCATTTGCTAAAGAAATTTTGTGTTCCTTCTGATAATCAATTTACACAGCAAATGGTGAGCCAATAATTCAGAAATTTATTTCAGACAATAAACTAGCAGGTAGATTTAAATTTTATTCCTCCTCTTCTTCAGAGTTACAGTGATTGTGTTTTTCAGAACCTCTCCACTAGCTTTTGGCCTTGCCTGTTTGTAGTCTTTTTTTTTTTTTTTCTCCTAAGTAAAACTATTATTTTGTTTATTTGTTTTTTGGGAGAGACTTAATTAAAACTATGTTTTTTCCTAGTTTAAAAGAATGCCATAGTATTTATAAACAGTAAAAGAAACAACACACTCACCAGATCTAAACTGGCACAACTAGGTGGCATGCATATGTATGGTATTTACATTTTCATTAGAATATTTATCTCTCCTTTCTGTCTCATCTTTTTTGCCACAAGCTTAACCTATTTCTCTTTGTTCATCCACTCTGCATTTTTATAGCATTTGTGGTTTTTTTCTCTGTGTTTTTTAGTCTAGCTTTTAAGAGACACACAACCCCAGAATCAATACTTCATTATCAACATTAGGTTGATTAAAAAATATATCAAAGACAGAGTGCTTACGTCTGGATATTAAATCAACAATGTTCAAATGAATTCTACAATTGTAGGTCATCAATCTGAGCTACCGTCTCCTCCAAAGCTTTGTTAGATCCAGAAAAAAATATAAAAATTAAAGGATTTAGTGCTCTCTTCCCACATTTAGAGATGCAAAATCTGCTTGCAACTAAGTTTGTAAGGCAAGAACTCTTGATATGCTAAAGTTAAGTAGTGAGTACTGTCAGGAATGCTGATCTGCTCTTAGTGTGGCAAGCACTTCAAGTTTTGTTATAGAAAATAGTCACTGACCACTTTGGCTAATTTCTCACGTTTCCTTACTTTTTCCCTCCTCTTTTTTTCCATGAATACCACCCACTTACAGTCAGCATGAAGCAGCATTACTCCCTTTTAACTTGCCATAACAAAGAAGAAAGGTTCCACCTCATCATTTAACTCTATCGTACAATTTTACTGAAGGGTGACTTATTAAAACTGATTTTCTGAATCATAGAATCATTTGGTTGGAAAATACCTTTGATATCATTGAGTCCAACAGTACCTGTCCACTACTAAATCATATGTGTGAGCAGTTCATCTACCTGTCTTTTAAACACTTCCAGGGATGGTGTATCAACCACCTCCCTGGGCAGCCTCTTCCAAAGCCTGAGAAACCTTTCAGTGAAGAATCTTTTCCTGATATCTAATCTGAACCTCCCCTGGTGAGACTTGAGGCCATTCCTTCTTGTTCTATCACTTGTTATTGGGAAAAGAGACTAGCACCCACCTCACTACAGATTCCTTTCACATAGTTGTAGAGAGAGATAAGATTTCCCCTTCCCCTCCCTTCTCCAGGCTAAACACTCCAGTTCCCTCAGCCATTCCTCACTGGAGTTGTTCTCCAGACACTCTGACAGCTTCATCGTCCTTTTCTGGACACATTGTAGTGTGAAACCCACAAAAGAATTGCTATCAAAACTCATATTACCCAGCCCTCACTTTCAGCCTTCCAGAAGTTCCTGTTTTTCTTGAACTCCTCTCATCTCTCACTCATGCAACTGGATAACTGAGCCTGCCATTATGGTGGAGTTGCTTTTCTTTTGAAAGGAAACAGTGGTCAGAAAACATGTGACCTTTAACAACAATCGCAAATCTGGAGACTGCCAGACCAAGTTTTAATTCTTCCCCGTGCCTTGGCCCCTGGACCATGCTGACGCAGCTGTGTGGACCTACTTGGTAAATCATGTCAATGAAATGGCCCTGGATTAACCTTCCAAAAATGTCTATTGTTTAACCCAGTTTATTTCAGTGATCTGATTTATAATATAAGGTCTTCTCTATCACCCCACATGGCAAAGGGATGAGAATGAATGGCAAGGGACCAAAAAGGTCCTTTGCCAGATTTGCCACAGAAGGCTACAAAAATTGCAAATATGCTATTTATCTCCCCAAAGAGTTTTCTATCTCATAGCTTCACTGGTATGTCTGATCCCAAAGAGTAATTTTCTGCTTTTCTTTCTCACTGGTGATGTCAGATTTCTGTCAGACAGAAGCAGACAAGCTGGTTGGCTTTTTTCCATTTGCATTTACAGGAATAGTAGCCAATAGTAGATGGATAGCCAGTTCTTTGAAGCTTATTGCACACAAATAATGACGAGGGAGACATGAGAATAAAAGACAAGCTGGAAAACAGAAGATTCTAGTCCCTGTTCTGGTTTTATCACTTCCTGGTCTCGGCTGAATAAACCCTGCGGGAATTGACACAGGAAGAGCAAAACAAGGTAGTCTTATCTGCACAAGAGGTTCAGACTTCAGACAAAAAGGAATGAAAAGAAGAAAAAAAAATGTCCATGGACTTTTTTTTAACTCCCATAAGGATTCAAATCTAGTTTGATTTAACATTTTAGATAGTATGCAGCTTAATAATTTACCGGTTTCTCAGGGACTAGTTGGTATTCATAAGGTCTTTGTTTGAGTTCTTTGTTTTGGTAGGTATTTAGTAAGGAGCAGATGATTTGAACTATCCTGCATATAGACACTCTTGATTTATTACCTGTGCCACCATATGATAAACAGTAGTTTAGCAGTATTTGTTCATCCTGCCACTAATTTTATTTTTCCCAAAGCTTACCGAGTGTTGATTTGTAACTAAAGAGGAATATTTTCTCCTGTCAAAAAGGAAAAAAAATACAGACAGAAATTACAAAAAAACCTGCATTTTCACTATTTGGCATGATGTTTGGAGTAGAAATATTATCAGACATTGTGGGGAGAATATTTAAGCATGGGCTGCCACGTGCCACTGTAAAGTACATGTTGGTAACATTAATTCCTTCTTCCCTCTTTTACTATCATCATCCCTGAAAAAAAAATCCTAAAACCCCTTCAACAGATGACTACCAAATGAGTGTAACTGATGAAAACAAAGCCTTGGAGTTCTACAGGAGATGTTAAATCTGAAACTACAGAAATATTTAAACCCCAAGCTAATGCTTAGATCACTGAAAAATAGTTCCCAGGTCAACAAAGCTCAAGCTGTTCAAACACCCAGTGGGATATTTCCCTTCACATTACTGTGCAAATAGGAAGTTAAAAATAAGGGAAGTTGGATCAATGGACTGCTACTGCACATTGCAATTCTTCCATGTGAAAAGCCCAGACTGGCAAGTGCCAGGCCACAGTTTTCCAAACTGTTTGGGTATTAAATGATGAACATTGCCAATATTCTACTGTAAAAATAGAGAAAAAGGGGAAAAAAATCACTGTAAAAATAGACACTGTGTATTAATCTGTAGAGACAACTGAGCAACTGAATGATTCAGCTTTAATAATCCATTATATCTGATGATTTTAACATCATTTTAGGAGATGAATTTGAAAGTAGTGCAGCTGGGCAAAGCATCTTTTCTCCTGTGTCCTCCAGAACTGCTGGGCTATTTTTGAGTAAATTCAGAGTGCATGAGAAATTCCTGATTGACAGCTCTGGAGAATATATTTATCCACAGACCAGGTAGCGGCTAGACAGCAATAATGAATGCTGGCCCCCACCTCACCACTGACCTTCAGGGGCAGGTGAGGAGCAGATTGGCTTGTGTTAGGGTCAAATTCCATCAGCTAAGGATATTTTTGATTGATTGCTTCTTTTACTTTGTTTATTTTTATTTTTTAAGCAGCTCTGTTGCTTTGGAGAAATGAGAAAGCTGCTACTTGAGGGACCTGGGGATTTTCATGAGTTAGAGAAAAGCAGTGGTTCTCCCTCTTCTCTTTCTAAAGCAGATTTTCTGGGGTGCATTTCAGTTGAGTTTAGCTCCTACAGGTACCAGTCCTATGATTAAGCTTATGTAGAAACTTTTGATTGTGAAGCAATTGCCAATAACAATTATTGCTGCTACTGCAGCTACTTTGTGAAATCTATCTCTTCAAACTGTAATTAAGCCCTGTGGTAGTAAGGCCTACTCCAGCACTGGCATGAAAAAGTCATCTCTCCCTCTTTATCTTCTTTCTTTTTAATTCTGCTGAGGTATTGTCTTGCTCTTCTTTGCCTTTTGGTGCATGCTAGGCTTGATTCATCTAGTTAAAATAAAACAGCTAGCTCTCCAATACAAAAATATGGAAAAATATTTGAATCTTTAAAAATGCAGATTACATATTGCTTGTTTATTTGGTGTTTGAATTGTATATGCACATGTACACACTTATATAAATTTCATGTTATAAAACGCTAACTAAAATTGAGTTTTTGCTTTATAAGAACATAAGAGGGCATTTAAATTGATTACTAAACAGTCAGGGAGATCCCTAATGGCAGCCCACAATGCCTATGAAAGGTGCAAACAAATTTATAAGAAAAGTATGACTCTTGTGTCAAACAATGTATGACCAAAATAAGTCAATTTCTGACACTCAAACTAGAAGCCTTGTCTTGTCAACTCACTCCAGAACACAACCTAGTGGAAGAAGTTTTTGAAATAATTGTAAATCATTCCATAAACTACTTATTTTTCTCCCCTTACTTCCTCCCTCCCCCAAAGTGTTTATTAATGATATACTGGTAAGTAACAAGGGAAAGTAAGGGTATACAGCATCCAGAGAAAGGAAAAAATATTTGGATGGGAAATGGAACAGATACAATAAAATTGAATCTTTTTTGCAAATTAAAAATCTTATTTTTTCCTTATATAGAAGCTTAGTGAGAAACTCTTGAATGAGCAGAAAAAACAGAGTACATACTTAATACTGATAGATATTTCTTAGTCAGATGAAAACAACAGCAGGATCTCAAAAGAATCTCCTTGAGATGACAGATATATGTATTAAAAACTACTGCATGATAATTGGCCTTGATTATAAAAGAAAAGCATTTCTGAGTGCAAAGATTACTCTTGTGTAACTTTCCAGCTACTACCATCAGACATACTTGTGATAATTTCATTCTCAAAATTCAAAAGTGTTGGGGTTTGATTTTGTTTTTTTTTTTCCAATTTGCAAATTTATCATCTGCAACTGATCAGAGAATGCCACTGTACTGGAAATACACCATGCAGCAAATTAAATTCTAGTCAATGGGAAAAGTGGTCTCCTGAAATTGCAATGCTTCACATTAGGTTACCTACATTTGCATTCAATTAGTTGTCATTTCTCAATGCTGTAGAAAATATTACTTTCTTCATTTCCTTAGACAACTAAAAATACTTTTTAACACTTGGTATCAGGCTAACATCATTCTAACCCACTCCAAACCTTCTTTTTGCAATGTAAATTAGAACACAAGTGAGAAAATTGTAAGTCACTGGATAGAAACAGGAAAGTTACACTGTAAACACAAAGAAGAGTAAGAACGCAAATTATTTTATTGTTTGTTTACAAGATCAGTGACTGAAAAGTGGAGATGATAGCATGTCATAGGATACATGTGCCCACACACATATTTCTGTAATTTCAAACAGAAGCACAGCAGCCTTGAAGAAGTACATATTCTGTAGCTCCAGTCTTAGTTCGCATGTGTTGTATCAAATCAAAGCACTGTGACCATTCTTACCCTGATCTCATGGTTTGCACAGACTTTGCAATGGGCTCATAAAGTGATTTAAGGATGTTCTAATCCATCCAATTCAGATTCAAGAAATGACTGGCAGGTCTCATCTACCATTTGTTAGCATGGTCTGTACAACATATATCATGTGATTCAAAAGGGTTACAACACATATCAACAGTTTTGGTAATGTCCTGATTCAGTGAAGAGTTGCTCAGATTCTGTGCAAACGTCATCTACTCTAGCAAAAACAAAATGCAAAATAGAAGAACCCAGTGTCATACCTCATCCTTTTCTTCCTTCCCCCCCACCTTCCCCCCCCAAGGGAGTTTTAAAACTTTTGGTATACATAAAAATGCTGCTATCCAAATATGATGGAAAGACATTGAAATCCCTAAAATTTCTTGATCTTCAGATGCCAGTAAAAATTCCTACCAGTGAGATTCACCCCTTGAATATGAGGATATCTGAGACATCAGTAATGTAATTTGCCCCATCAACAGCTATCCAAGTATCTTTGTGCTCACTCATAAGCCCCTCATACGATCTACTACTTTTATCAAGAGTTACAAATATACATACTGCAAAACAAACCTCAACTGAAATTGAGATGGGCAGCCAATATTGCCTTGTTTTGGGGTTTGTGAAAACTTTGTTGTAATGATTTTGAGATATCATAATTTCAAACTAAACTAAACAGAATTTCAGAAACAAGAGGAAGGCTTGGCAAATGCAACAATACGTGACAGAGTGTAGTTGCTGTAGATATTTAGATGTGTATGAGAAAAAAGCTCTCAGTGATAATTAGTTCTAGATTTTCATGGTAAACATAACCAAGGGACTGAATGGAAAAGTCTGATTAATCTTTGAATACTTGTAGGTCTTCAGTAGTGTCTGAAAACAGTAGTGTCTGTAGTGTCTGAAAACGGAACCAACTAAAATTGGATAATGTTCCTTAAAATTATGTGTACATACACATAATGATACTAACCGAGGCTGTCAAAAATGAATGGCGCAGAACCAAACTGTCAAGAAGGATGAGCTGAAAATGTGGTGGTCATGATCCAAGATAAAGGAGGAGGCTGGAGATCTTCTGTTACAACTTCCAGTGTATGCCATCGGTACAGTCAATGCACTAAAAAAAGGTGCTGAAGGTCAATAGCTTTTGGTCTTTCCAAGTTACAGATTGGACAATAAATGATTTAGCAGCACAAAAAGTAAAGTAAATTGAAAGTCAGGACACCATTGTTCCTGTGCAGAACTGATGAAATAACTCTAAAGTTTTGGGGTGATTTCAAAACCAGTATGATACATAAATGTAAAATTCAGGTCTGTTTTAACCACAGAATCACAGAATCACCAGGTTGGAAGAGACCCACTGGATTGTCGAGTCCAACCATTCCCACCAATCCCTAAATCATGCCCCTAAGTAAGGTCAAGTATAAACAAATCTGTAGTATACATCCAAACTTGGTATGATATATTTTGTTACATGATGAAAGAATGCAGATTTTAATACAATAATTGGACTTCTGGCACTGCTGCATACTGCCATGTATATAGAAATATATATCTGAAGCACTTGAGAAAGATGTACTTTGTGTTTAATACTGAAATTAAAAATTCAAGTGTTGATTATAAGATGAAATTTTATGCTTACATTCAAGTTCATTATGAAGTAAAGATAATATTAAATAGCTATTTAATGATAAAAATTACTTTAACTAGATTTCTAGATCATTTTCTAATAGCCTATGACTAATTGTGAAATTTACCTTTTTACCATGACTAATGTGTGAAATCTGTAATATTTCCTCATGATTTACACAAAGTCCTAATAAGAAGTACAGCAAGTTGATAATATGACATGAATAGCAACTTATATTATATTCGCTTACTTATTTTAGGAGTGATATTTGTCATTACATTTTGTTAGAGCTCTTGGTGTACCTATGACATCACCATTGGAATCTGCCAGAAGTCTGCCTTTGCTAATATGATCAAACATATCCTTCTCTATAATTAAAAAATTATATCAAATGATGCAATGCTGTCATGAAAGAAACAATGAAATATGTTATGGAAGGGGAAGACTACTGAGTTCTTTAGCCTTTCATAATTAGGCAAAATCTTCTATGAAAGTAAGCATAATCTAGGTAGTTGTAGCCATTACTTAGAAGGATCTCTTATTTCCATACTCCTACATTATGTCAGAAATCCTTAAAAAGTTGGAATTTAGTTCAGTTCTACATGTATTTCTTACAAGCATAGGCCAGAAATATCATAGAAGGTACTAAACTAAAGTAAAAAGCAACCCTGAAACCACCTCAACTATCAGAAGCACTTGTGGTGCAAAGGCAGTGAGGCTATACAAAACTAAAACTTCCTGGTTTTAAATTATGAATGTATTTTGAAACAGATCTCTCTCATGGCCTTTGAAGAGAGAGGAAATATGTCCCTTTATCTGCAATCACTGAATGTTGATTTGAAAAATTATGAGGTCATAAAGGGCTTATGAAATTCCATAAGTGACATCGATATCAGCATTTGAAAAGCTTATTACAAACTAACCCCTTTTCAGTTTAAACTGGAGGAACTGCATCAGCAAATGTATCCCTAGAAGTTTCTCTCCCAATAGAAAGTAGTTATCAACAACCTCTAGAAAATGTACGTCATGCCATTTCTTTCTCACAAAAACTATGTGCATGCATTTTGCAAACTACAATGGTTTATTTAGTGTTTTGGTATAACAAGGTACCAGAGGCATCTTCCAGGATGATATATTTTCTTTAAAGGGAACTGAATATTTAGCCCTAAGCAGTAATGATGGTGGTCTTACAGAGATATTAAGGCAATGTAATTGCACTTCAAGACATATTACATCAGTAACAGGGAGAATGTAGAAAAATACAGCTAGCTTTAACAGACTGATGAAAATGAAGATAATAATGCCTCTGAATCATAATGAACATGAATGTTAAAGAACACAGAGATCTGCTGGACAGGAAGGAACTGTTTGGCTCAAAAAACATGTTTCCTTCTTTGTCATTGTATCCTTCAGTGTCCTCCCCTTTCATAAAAGTGTCTAGCTGTCTCTCGCATCTATTTACAATGTTTGCTGTGATAATCCAACTTGGCAATTTGCTTCATATATTTACAGCTCTCGCATTATTAAAGAATTCTGCCTGAAATGCCAGCTTTTACCACTAAACTGCCAGCATGTGGTCACGAATCAGATTTGCCTCCCTCCACTATACACACCTGAACAGTGCTGTTTTTTTCTAACTACTAAAACTCCATTTTTTCTTCCTTTTTTCTTTTTGCTTTTCTTTTTTTCTCTTTTTTTGCTGTTTTTTCCTCCCCCTCACCCTATTATCATCTCAGCATTTTATCTTCACTGTAAAGAACATATTTCTCATGATATACCTTTCAGACACTTCTTACAATACTCTTAAAACAGGAAAACATTTCAGTTATCTCACAAAGCATCATCTTTAAGGTAAGATGCAAAGATGGTAAAAAACCTGATAATTTATACAGAGCTGATATTGATCTGTCTTCAAAACTCTGTTCGTGACACCTCTTAGAACCTCTCTTACCAACAAACCGCTCAGCCATGGACTCTGTACCAAAAAGATTTAATTATTATTATTTTCCACAGTCCATGCTAAATCCTTTGCTAGCTCTCGTACCACAATTCCTATTTCACATGTATGCTTGATTTTGGTTCATTATGCACAGATTATTTCACATTTATAGGTTAAGCCTCTTACCTTGCTACTTTCATCCCTTTAAGAAAATCAATTAACTTTTTGAAAAGTTTTATGTTGATTTACTGTACACTTTATTTATTTGTTGACAATAATACTTCTCCAGAGTAACTGTACAGCTATTATTTTAGATATGGCCACTGGAAGATGTCTGTATAGACAGGTTGATAGATCAGTGCTAGAGAAAAATGAACAAATGTCTCGTCTAGATTCACTGTAGGGACTGTGAGAGAAATTTCACATAAGTTAATTTTATGAGTGAATGGATAACCTTATAGAATAATTATTTCCTTCATTTGCTGAAATAAATAGCTTTAGAAAATTCTAGGGCTGGATTTATAACTGTTACTTGTAATGTTACTATTAGTGATGGAGTCACCATCCCTAGAGGTATTTAAAAGATGGGTGGATGAAGTACCTGGAACATGGTTTAGAGGTTGATAGGAATGATTGGACTTGATGATCCTGGAGGTCTTTTCCAGCTTAATGATTCTGTGATTCTTGATTTCAACCACAATGACACAAAAAGGCTTGTGCTGAATTTTGTACCCAAAAATATAATTTCTGCTTGCCAGTAGGAATCTAGTGTACTGTGTTGCCTCCATCTAATAATTACTGTCTTTGACGAGTATTATTAACTTAGATTTTCAAATAAATCATAGCTAAGGGAGTCCAGAGCACTTTATTTACAATTTCATTCTCATGTAGCAGCAGCATCCAGAAAGCATCAAAAAAAGGACATAGGGTAATAAGTGTATGTGAGAACTCTACACATCTTCTCCAAGGTATGATGTATATAATGTTTGACTAGGACCAGAGAATGTTTCTGCTGACATCAAGTCCCAGTTCTCTAGAGTCGTTATTACATTGTGGTTACTCCAGTATTTGCTTTACTCAATTTTCTCTGTTTTTAGCAAGTGAAATTAATTATTTTAGAATCAACAAATTTCCAGTTTCCAATGAACAATCCATTGACAGATTAGAACAAAACTGTTTTTGAATACTGAAGTTTATGAAAAAGAATAACAGGATATTTTATTATCTGCATAGGTGCCACATAGCTCCACTGGAAGCTTTACAGAAATTTCATTTTTGTACGATCATCTGCTTATAAACTGCGATGTGGATGATGAGACGAGACTTCTAACAAGTACTCTGTGACTTTTTAGGAAATTGTTTAATTCCAGAGATTGGTCTTTATGGAAAACAAAAAAGTTACAGGGAAGTGTAAAAAACTGTAATAGGGCCCAGACACCCTTATCTGAGTAACACAAAGTTGTAGAAAGACCATAGAAAAGAGCTTGTAAAAGCAAACAATCAAAACCTCAAACTAAAAGAAAAGAAATCTTGATGTCCTCTGTCATGTGAAGTTTTATTTTTCCTATCTAATGCTGTAGTACTGTAGAATAAGTGCATGTTCAGAATGATTTCCCATAGTTTTAGTTATCAATGGAAATGTACCAGTTTGCTTATCCTGAGTGGGTTTTGCATGCTCCTCTGTTTTCTTGGTAGTCTTATGTTATGTCCTTAAAATGGATTTGTTACAGGACAAATGTTTATTTATGGAAAACTTCAGAGTCAGTTATGTCTACTTGTAGAGCAGATGTATTCTCCAGAAAAAAGATATTGCAAACAACTATCTCTGCAATCTTTCCTATGGGGAAACATATTCTCTCATGGACCCAATGACAGTCTCAAGCTCATGTATGTATTCACTGAGAAACAGAAATTCTTGTTAAGAAATTTTGTATATATTTTAGAAAATAATATAAATTCTATAGAGAATTCAAAAGAGACACTAACAGAGAGCTGACTGAGCTATAAACTGCAGCACTGCACTTCTCCTGAAAATATATTTTAATGAATGACCCCTTTTCTGAGGTGTCAGAGGCTAATTCTCAAGTAATGTTTAATTTTTGATAGGCTCATCATGGAAACCACAGTCTAGCTCTGATGATCAGGAAGTCTAGTGAGGTTCATTACTGTTGGTATTTAGATACAAAACAACATTGCTAATAATTCAGCCAAACAAAGAACCAACTGGTTCATAATGTCAAGAGTTCTTCTGTTGACAAAGAAAGTCAATGACGCTGCAGATTTTCTGACACTTAGTGTGTTGATTGACATGAAACTGTCATTATTTTCCACCATATATTTTGAATTCTCTGGGAAATATAAAAGAGTATGCAAATATTCTCCTTCATGCTTTACAGGATATAGCGTTTATCCTCCTAATACTCCAGCCAAAATCAGCACCTGGATGAAGAGCAGCTGGCTAAAGCCAAACCCGGAAAATTAATGCCAGTTGGAAAAGGGAAGCTCTCAGAACTTGCCTCTTCAGTTCATAATACCTGCCCCCAAACCCTTAAAATCCTAGTTATCATTTTCCACCATTATCAAAGATTTGGCTCTTTTACAGGGCTCTTCATCCATATAGTATTTCCTACTCCACTTTTTCTAGCAGTTCTTAAAGGTATACTAAGAATAGAATTACCGGACTTCCTCAAGGTGTATTTTCATTCATTGCATATATATCTTCTTAAATACTTGGATTGAAGGACTTACATAGTTGAACTGAAAAGAAAATAGATCCATTTGTTGTTTGATTTTCTTCTTAACTGTCACTGTCCTGTCATCCAATTTCTCTTCTCAGATAAATTATCACAAGTGTTATCATTGTTTTATCCTTGGTTTAGTTTACTTCTTCCTTTCTGTATTATCTTTCCTGCTGCAATAATTCCCATTCAATTTACTGATTCAATACTACCTGGTGCAGTAACAATTTTGTATTTGCTCTTAAAAACCTGCACCAGTGGAGACGAGTCACTTGTTTTTTACTGAGTACAGAACTTAGACATTCAGGCTCAAACTTATGTTGCTTTACTTCTCATTTTTATCTGTTTACAACCACCTTTTAACCAGAGAGATTATTGAAATATTACATTATACCAGAGTATCTGAAACAGGATCTGTCAGGAGCTGAACAGCAGGTGCATCCATTGAGCCACATAGCTCCTGTGCAAACCAATTTCATAAGAGTCCTCACACAACAGAGGAAAGGGACAAGTCATACTAGTTTATAAAAGGGACGAGTCATACCAGTTTATAGAGTATTTTCTTTACTTCCAGTTTATTCTTCCTCACATATGTTTTAGTTTAGTAGCCCCCAGGCAGTAGGAACATATATAGAGGCCTACAGGAAAGTCAGAGAGGGATTCTTTGTCAGGAAGTTTAATGACAAGGTGAGGGGAACAGTTTTAAGCTGAATGAAAGTAGACTTAGATGAGATCTTAAGAAGAAATATTTTCCTGTGAAGGTGGTAAGGCACTGGCCCAGGGGCTCAGGGAAGTCATGAGTGCCCCATCGCTGGAGGCGTTCAAGGCCAGGTTGGATGGGGCATTGAGCCTCTGATCCAGTGGGTGGTGTCCCTGCTCATGACAGGGCGTGAAACTTGATGGGCTTTAAGATCCCTTCCAACTCAAACCATTCTGAATCTTTTTAGGGAGTTAAGGCATCCAAGGGAGCCTCGGTATCGTAATCTGGGGCATCATCCTACCCTAAAATCATTTTAAATTCTGAAAAAAGACCTTGATGATTAAATATAGTAATTATGTCATTGCTGCCTCTAATAATGTCTGCTCAAATCCACCTAGATCTGCTCCCAGCTCAAAAACTGTGAGGTTTCACGGAGTTTAGAAGAAACAGAAACATACCCCAAAGCTGCTTTCTCTCTCATTTCTCTCCAACTTAAATATGAATTTATGTTCTTTATGTTTGTTCTCATTATCATAATGAAAATTCAAAAAACCCTCCAAAATTAACAAGCCATCAAAAGGTATAATAATGCTAGGTGTGTAAATGAATTTTTTTCTTTATATGCAGGAAAAGAGTCAAATATTTAAAGTGTGTTTTGTGCTGTTGCATAGAAAGCATAAATACAGAGATAAAGGATCCTAGATAATAGAATTCCTAAGCTGGGCACAACTTGTTGTGTAACTCCTTTGGGAAGTTATTCTCCCCCTGTACTCAGCACTGGTGAGACCGCACCTCGAGTACTGTGTTCAATTCTGGGCCCCTCACCACAAGAAGGATGTTGAGGCTCTGGAGCGAGTCCAGAGAAGAGCAACAAAGCTGGTGAAGGGGCTGGAGAACAGGCCTTACGAGGAGCGGCTGAGAGAGCTGGGGGTGTTTAGCCTGGAGGCTGAGGGGAGACCTTATTACTCTCTACAACTACCTGAAGGGAGGTTGTGGAGAGGAGGGTGCTGGCCTCTTCTCCCAAGTGACAGGGGACAGGACGAGAGGGAATGGCCTCAAGCTCTGCCAGGGGAGATTTAGGCTTGAGATTAGGAAGAAATTCTTCACAGACAGGGTGGTTAGGCATTGGAACGGTCTGCCCAGGGAGGTGGTTGAGTCACCGTCCCTGGAGGTGTTTAAGGTGAGGGTAGATGAGGTGCTTAGGAGCATGATTTAGGGATTGGTGGGAATGGTTGGACTTGACGATCCAGTGGGTCTCTTCCAACCTGGTCATTCTGTGATTCTGTGATTCTGTGATTCGCATGTATCTTAGTTCCCAGCTAGGAAAATGAATGGTATTATAGTTATCTGCTTTAAAAGGATGAATAGCTAAATGTTATTGTAACTATGAAACCAGGATTCAGAACCGATAGAGAACAAAACAGAGTAATAGGACCTGTGTCAGGATAATTTTTCTTTGTTTTTTCTCCATATTTACTATAGAAAGTGGCCTATGTTGAAAATAGTAGCAGTGTTGTGCAAAAGGGAATAATCTGTAATGTGAAACTCTTGATGCTGGGGACTCAAGCTGTCCATGATGTGTGTTTGGAGAGGTCTAGTTAAGACGGTTCTAACTGGACTAGCTGTAGCTTGTCCTTCTGGGTCAAATTCCTGCTAGTGATGGGGGTGGTTCAGATGTTCTCCTGAGGCTTGCTTTCCATTTCATTTCCAGGGAATAGGAACCCAGTTTGTGTCCCCAGGATCATACCATGTGGCAAAACCAGGTGAAGAAAATGGGGATGATTAACAGATATGCTTTGAAGCATACTCTTGAATGTAAAGTAAAACGCTAATCTAGACATAAGATAGTCCAGACAGGCTGTTGTATATCTGTTTTTGGCACTAATCAAAACTTGATTGGACAACTACCTGAGCAACCTGATCTAAGGTGGCTCTCATTTGAGATAGGAGTTGGATCAATTCACCTCCAGAAATCTCTTTTAATCTAAATTAGTCTATAATTTTGGGTACCCGTGATAGATAGAAGCCATTGCTGTCATCTTATTAACAGTTTTTATACTTTCAGTGGTGCAAGTATTTGTATATAAACTGTGTCATGACTTCAGTTTGTTGAAAATTGTTTTCATTCTTTCACATGTTTGTACTTTTGCTATTTCATAGATATACAAATTTTGATTTATGAAGTTCTTCAAACTAGTACTAGTGAGAATTGCCCAACCCCCCACCCTCATTTCTACAATGCTACAGAAACATCTTAATAAAAAACCACTGAGGAATAATTAAAAAGAAAATATTCTCCATACAGACCCCAATGACAATAAGTGGAAAGGATTTTTAGCTCCACTTCATTTAAGAGGAATGATCAATGTCTTTTTCAGGCAATAGGACTTATTAATTCAAGTACCTAATATTAGAGCACAAAGATAAAATATTGGGGAGCAAAGATAAACTGAAGATGAACCCTCAATGTGAGAAAATAACATTGTATTCTCTTCCTCTGTACACCTGCTCTCAGACATAACAATTTCTGATGAACTACTTTTAGTGATGCTGTATGGCCACTAAGTGTAGAGTTGCCACTCAAGTGTGATATCTTGCTGTATACTGTGAAGTAGACACTCAGAATGTGATACTATGCATGAGCAAATAAGCTTGTTAAAAGCTTCTCTACTTTGCACAATCCCAAGAAAATCACAGTGTATAATTTCCAGCTATGAAGGAAATGACTCAATATATGTTTGTATAAGCCTGCAAGTTTAAGTGTTGTGGTATGTATAGGAATAAAATAGTATATTCTAATTCTAAATTCTTTGTTCTTCCTCTGAGAGAGAAAATAATTTGTTAAACTACAATATCACAGCAGAGGATAAAGCGGAATACAGAAGACAATCTAATATTTTTTCCAATAGTCATTGCTTAGCTCTTTGCCATCAGAAAACAGGCAGCCAACCATGCAAACCAGCAAGCTACTCTGACATTCTCCTCTTTGGTCCTCAGGGAGGCAGGTTTTTTTTTTTTTTTGCTGTTGTTGTTTTTTTGTCTTTTAAGGGAAAACCATTGATTTTTTTATATATATATATATATTTTTTTTTTTTTTTTTTTACTCCGGACAGATAAATATCACAGTCTCCAGCAAACTGCCCTTGATTCCCTGTATTATATTCCCCAGGGAGTCTTCTGTAAGGGAAAACCAATGGTTTTGACTTTTTCAGGTGTGGATTTGCCCTTAAATTATCTCTTTTATCATCTTAACTCATACAGCATCAATAACACACAAAAAAAGGCATAAAACCACCTCGTGTCACATAAAGCTGGAAAGAACAGATTCGTTTCTTAGGTGTCCATTAGGAATTTCACATAGCGAAGTTTTTCATATTTCACTTCTATACCGCTAAGAGAAATGTATAAGCAGTAAAACATATGAAAAATTGTGATGTAAATCTCATTCTGATTTACATTTTTCAGTTATTTTTGATCCAAAAAGTGTTGCCTTTTTGCTGTTCCATTCTTCTTTCATTCTGTGTCCCATTCCTAAAAGCATCAGGTGGTCAGTTTAACTAAAGCAACTCCACTGCAGAAGGGGATTGCAAGCAGGATGCAGGAATTGACATGGATGTCCAGGGCATATTGTGACTGCACAGTTGCTCTTCGGGTCATACAGGTGCTTGGTGGAAGAGAAAGGGTTGCATTGAAAATGCTAAACATTGAAGAAAATGAATAGTTTCCAATTTAAGAACAAAAAGTAGCTGAAGAGATGTGTTCAGACCTAGAAAGCAGATCAGGGAATTGTGAGATGAGATGGCAGAAGTATCAACAATTGAACAAAACTTTAATAATTCTACTGTCCAAGGAATGGGTACTACTTTAGGTGCTGAGTTTTCCACAACAGTCGGAATAATGAAATAAAATTCACTCCTAGAAATACTGTCTTTGGGAAATAGATAAGAAATATCTTTTCTTGGTGCTAGCAGGGTTAAATGGAAAATTGAAGCTGAAGGGTGCATGAAAAGGATGGATTCAACAAGTTTTACAATTTGGCATGGGAAGGAAAAAAAAAGAAAAACATCTTTGAATATCATTCTTTTGCTTTTATATTTTACTCCCCACTCTATCATTTGATTAATGATAAACTGTGCAGATGATGAGTTATTTCTCCTACCTAACTGTGAACATTTTAAATATTCACAAATTAATTTAATGCTCATATATGTGGGAGACTAACAACATTATATAGGGCCAGACAAAGCTCAAGCAGGCTTTGTCCAACATTTTCCATGTGACTCTGCAGAGCAACTAAATCCTTATTTTTAATGCTCCTACTAATATTCCAAGCACAGGCTCCTTTCACTTCACAGAAGTGTGGGATCTTAAAAAATGTGTAGAATGAAAGAAAAGGAATTCACTGACTTGCTAATACCATGCTAATACTGTGCTTGAGGCAAGGTAAACAGAGGCCAATGGAAGTTTGAGGGTCATTCTCCTTATATTATTGGTCTCTTATACATGTGGTCAAACTGTTCCCAGTCTCCAGCTACACAGGCAAGGTGAATGAAGCTGGAAAAATATACTTAACTGTCTTCCTTATTCCAAAAGGTTGGATAGATGAAGCTTTTTGCTCCTCAATGAATTTGCATGCATCCCTCCAAGGCAGGTGCCTTCTGAAATGTCCCTCAAAGATGGGGAGATGACAAGGCCAAAGCAGGTCTTTTATAATACTCCAGGAAAAGCCAGAATTCCTAAACCTCTAAAGGCCATATCTACAGTCTGTAAAAAACCATTTCTACAACCTGTGAAAGATTTCTGCAGGGCTACTGTGTGTCACTGGTATCACTACCAGTTTAGGCATGGAATGCTGCTTGCAAAGGGTGATTCAGATGTTAACAAATCATTGCAGTGCACTTCTGCAGAGGACTATAAAGATTGGCTAGTCTCTTCCTCACATGGACCTACCAGAAAGTCTCTTTACATGAGCTGCAGAAACCGATTCATAAAAATCCTGCTCAGTGTTTGGAATCTTTAATGGGTGAGAAAGCAGCAGGAATCTGAGACCAGTATCATCCCATTAGCAAAGTTTAATCTTTTCAGTAGGAATGATTAGAGCATTGAATCAGCTACAAAGACATATAATGGATAGGAGAATCACATGGCTGGTAACATGAGGGGAAAAGGATGAAAGAGGAGAGATAGCGTGAAAGAAAGACATATTGAAACTAGAATAATTTTGCATTCAACGAGGCTCTATCTGCTTCACACTTGGCAGCTATTTATATATTTCCCTGTATTTCTTGAATTTATTAATGATTGAGAAAGAAACCTAGGCAATATGATACATGTTATTGTACAGACTCCATAGCCAAGCCAATCTCACCATTGCACTACTAAAGTAAAGGCAACAAGCCCTGAGCAGTGGCCAAATCAAAGACTGAACACCTGGCTCTCATTTATTACAAGTTTACAACTGAAAAAAAGTCTGACTTTTACAGCTGAAAATTTTGTGACTTGTCCCAGCAGCTCACAATAACACCTCCCCATCCTGACCAACCCAACAGCAACAGAGCTAGGAAGAACAGAGCATTCTGGAAAGACCAATATAACAAACTTCTCATTTTCAAGTGTCTCCCCCTCCTGGATTGTGAACTCAATATGAACGTTTTAAACAAAAACAAACATAAAATAGAAAATATGAAAGCAACAAAAGTGTTGAGTTGCTTCCATCCACCCACACACACGTAGTGATAAAACCAAAATATGACAGAAATATTTACTCTTGGCAGGGCAATGTAGCTTTCTCATCCTGAGGTATCACAGTCCCACAGAGCATTTTTCCTGTTAGTAATACTCTCCCCCTGCCCCTCCGAGATTCTTAAATAAATCATATTACTGAGATGCAAACATTTCTCTCCTTGGTGGGAACCTGATTTTCCCCAGGTGGATGCCGAAAGCTTTCCGGGGGAGAAACACGGAAGTTCAGGGTGGATCAGATCTTGGATTTCTAGCTCTACAGGAAAGTCTGAAACTCCAAAGCAGCATCAAGAGTAAAAAACACCCCAGGAAAGGAGAATTTTGAGATCTTATCTGATCAGGGGGAACAAACAACAATAAAAAAATCATGAAACAAATAAAAATACCCAGACTAAACCCAATTCTATCGATGTGGTACTTCAGCATAAACTGATGAGGGATCCCAGGTTGCCCAGAGACCTGATAACCTGCTCCCAGGCTCTCTGCCATACAACTGGGTGCTTGGCAGTACCAGCAGCCAGAGCCCCTGCAAGCTTCTCACATCTGCAGCGGGAAGCCTGGAAGCCCTGGGAGCCCTGATGCGAGCTGGGTGTCCCAAGGCTGCCAGGCAAGCTGTTGGGTAGGTGAGTGAGCTGGCAGCAATCCTGCCTGGTTTCTGTCAGAAAATACGAGAAAATCTGCATGTTTCCAAAGAATATTTAAATTTCGTCAAAACAGCATTTCCCAGCACAATCATTTTTCCTCCACGAAATTTCTGTCTCTCCATTTGTTAGTGTCGCTATGTTTGGGTTTTGGGGATTTGTCCCCCCCTGTAGCTGACCACCCTTTCCTTTTGTTTGCTGTCTCCAGCCTCTCATTGCTTGGGGCACAATCTGCACAGAGGACAGTGAGGAAGGATCCGCTCTGGTGTGCCATGCCAAAGGAAGGACACAGCTTCCTTCTTGCCTTGCAAATTACCCTCCTCAAACACCATATTTAAACTCTATATTAGCATGTGTATGCCAGCATCCAGCAAAAGGCCATCAGAGTAAAAAACATCTGAGTTAACACATCCAGGTATTCCTAAATCAATTTTATAATGATCTTCGCTCAACACACATATTACTGCTTTAGCAGTGTTGCTCACTGCTGTAGGGTTGACCAGAACCATGCTATTCATTCTCAGTTTTAGCAAAAGATAGAGAAAAAATACAATAGAAAAAAATCAAAAAACACAGAGAAAACTATTAATGTGGGAGATGATAGGAAGAGAAAAATATTGTTGAATGGTAGTTGATATTATAGTAATATAAAGCAATATGCTTCTTGAAGTAAAAAACAGCATTCATATAAAGAAGTGATTCTCCCCTTAACTCTCATATTGACTTACATAAAGATATCATTCATCTGTGGCATTCCCCCCTAGAGGACATTATTGCTGCAAATACGGATTTCCAAAAGATTATTTCTACAAAGAGTATCATTAGAATAAAATTACAAGGAATATCAATATTCATGTTTATGACAAACTGACTACCTGCAGAAGAAAAGAATACCTTTCAAATTTTAATATAAAATAAAGAAAAAGATAGCTTGGAAAATAGGAAATTCTGATTTTGGTAACTCTGTTTCTGAAACTCCACAGCTTTGGACAAGGCACTTGAATTCCCTTTGTCACAGAAACAAGGATAAACTACATCTTCTGGCTCTTTGAATGACTGATTTTGTTAATGATTTTAAAGTTCTTTAATAATGAAATCCAAATCCATAAAAAAATGGCATTTTAGCAATATTAGATATTTATTTCCTTCCAAAGCATGATATGCCGACCATAATTAAGACAAAGAAATTACATATTATTTAGAAAAGTCACAGAATGCTAATCTATACAGCAGTTTTCAGGTTCCCTGTTTCCCCAGCATTTGCCTATAATTAACTTCCACTATAGGAACACTTGCTGTACTATAGATATTTAGCTCTCAAAATCACTGCTGTGGCACAATCCAATACAGATGTAGTTATACCAACAAAGATTTTGATTCAGCAGACACAAATTATAGCATTTGGATGTATGTACAAGCTTTGCAGCAAAGACACGTTTTTGCCCAATAAAGCTTTTGGTTCAAACTTTGTCACTTTTCAAACTCATTTTTCTTCTCTATTTGCTAATCAACAGCAGTATCCCTTCCAAACTCACCATCCTCTGAAGGGGTCTGTGCAATAAGCACAAGAGGAAAACAAAACCACAGGTACTCGGACACAAAGTGGGCCAGAACCTGCTTTTATTCACTACCCTCATGCTGATCCATTCACAGTTTTTCAGTATTTTATCACTTTTCTGGACTGTTTCATCATGGCAAATATGTTGAGTTTATCTCTCATATGAGATTATCTTGTTACAGACGATCTGGTTATTGAATGGCCTCGACAAAGAACAATCTTGTTAATAGCTTGCCTGCTCAAATATGTGTCACTTCAAATCCATCTTGTATCTAGATCTCCGCCGCACATAAATGCCCTCATCTGCGGCTCCCCTTCCTTAGACTGATGGTGGTTTTTCTGCTTTGGAGTCAGATGTCTCACAAAAGACTTACTCAGCTGGTGGAATTTATTTCACATAAAAATAGTTATACAGAAGTTTTATCTAAATGACCATCATCTTTCTTTCTATAAACCGTACAGTTGCCATTTTTGCAGTTTTCCTTGAACACTATAATCTATTAAATTTTGACTGAAGTGAAAACATAGGTCAAAAACATTTCCTACAGATCCATGTATGCAGGGAAAATGATGTGAATATATCTCTTCTGAGGCACCATCTCACTTAGGGAAACTTGTGCACATAGTTCAAGGTCTGTGAAAACTCTGGGTGAACACTTTTCTCTCCATATTGCCAGACACAAAAAGGACAATTAATACATGCTTTGTCCTTATAGCCCGGAACACCTGGAGGCACAGGTGCTGAATTTTGGGGAGTTATTGATGTCTGGACACTCACACATGTGCAGTACTGCTATGATTCTGGTGTTGTTTCCTGGGATTTCTAGGAGTCTATAACCATACATCTCTAGCATGACCACTAGTACCTAAACTGGATATCAGCCTAAGGAGCCTTTACACCAAGAACTTTGCTTTCACTGCTTCATTTTGTAGGTTATCTCTTATGAAGGTATAAAGAGTGATCATGTTATCAATTAGAATTTAGATAAGATACAGGTTATATTTTGACCTAATAAAAAAAGACACATTTCATTTCCATGTTATGGGATGAGGTGATATTTTCAACAAGACACCATAATTTTATTATTTGTAACAGATGCAGTTATGAATCCTAAATTTCGAATCAAGGATTTACAAAGTTTTGGGAAGCTTGTATGTTTAACTTCAGTAATTCTTAAAAACAGTTCACCTCCTGTCTTACGTGGTGCATCATGAGAGGGGAGAAGAGGCAGGAGATGTGATCTGAAAACAAGACATTTTTACATTTGAGAATGTGACTTACAGTCATTGGCACAACATCAAGAGGAGGTCCTGGCACACTGCAGAGGTAACAAATACATCCTCTGAAGAAAAAGAGTATCAGATGCTGCACAATGCACAAACCTCTTCAAAGAGACAGATGGAGGGTAAATGCAATAGCCAAGTAGAGGAAATAAAAAGAAGAAGTTATAATAAAGAGTTGGAAGCAACTAACACTGCTGAATGGTTTGCTGAGACCAAGATCAGCTCACTAGGAATACAGCCGCATTGGTAGAGGAAACTTCATTTAAATGAAGAATAAATGTCTGTTAGAAAAGAAATTGAAAATTCTCCCTCATAAAGGAGTGGGTGTCTACAAGTAAACTGTTGACTTTTCAAGGTTCAATTTAAATCAAATAAAATCTATAGAAAAGAAGTCTTTTCCTTGCTAACTATATCTATAATTTGAGTGAAGCAATGCTAAAAGCATTAGATGTTATGTTAATTTTAGATATGCCAGTAAATTCTCATAAAAATAAAACTTTTAGCCAACAGGTATAAATATATCCCAGATAAAACCCCTTCCCCTTCTAATGAGATTGCTGTTAAGTTTTAATCCAGCCTGAATTCTGAACAAGTTGTACTTTTACAAAGCAATGGTTAAGGTAATGTTATATATCAATAGCTCGGTTGTGGTAAATGAACCTTTCTCTATTGCACTTTGGATGTGATTCACAAATTCAAAGAATTTTCAAAGTCTTTTTCAACAATGCTTAACTAATTCGTACTCCTTGACTACTTGTTAATCTTGTCGTGAAGTCATCAATGATGATGGCATCAATAGACAGCTATCATAGAATCATAGAATCATAGAATCGTGGAATCATGGAATCATGGAATCATAGAATGGTTTGGGTTGGAAGCGACCATAAAGATCATCCGGTTTCAATCCTCCTGCCATGGGCCGGGACACCTCCCTCTGTATCAGGCTGCTCAAAGCCTCATCCAACCTTGCCTTGAACAATGCCAGGGATGGGGCAGCCACAACTTCCCTGGGCAGCCTGGGCCAGTTCCTCACCATCCTCATTGTGAAGGATTTCTAATATCTATTCCACGTTTCCCTCCTTCACATTTAGAGGCATTCCCCATCATTACATGTTGTTGTACAAAGCATCTCTCCACCTTTCTTGTAGGCCCCTTTCAGGTACTGGAAGCTGCTCTAAGGTCTCTATGGAGCCTTCTCTTCTCCCAGCTCACAACTTAAACTGTCTCAGCCTGTCCTCATAGCAGACATGCTTCAGTGCTCAAATCATCTTTGTGACTCTTATCTCAACCCATTCCAACAGTTCCATATCCTTCTTCTGTTGAGGATTCTAGAACTGGACATAGGACTCCAAGTGGGGTCTCGTGAGAGCAGAGCACAGAGAGATAATTACCTTCTTTGCCCTACTGGCCACACTGCTTTGGATGCAGCCCAGGACATGACTGGGCTCATCAATCAACACCCCAAGTCCCTCTCCTCAGGCTGCTCTCATCGTTGTCCAGCCTGTGTTGAAACCATGGATTGCCCTAACCCAGGTGCAGGACCTTGCACTTGGCCTCATTGAACCTCATAAGGTTCAATTCAATTCACAGCCCCACTTCTCCAGCTTGTCCAGGTCCTTTTGGATTACATCCCATCCTTCTGGCATGACAACTGCACCACTCAGCTTGGTGCTGACTTGCTGATTTTATCTGCAGACTTGCTGAGACTGCAATCCATCTTGCTGTCTATAAATTAACTGGTAGAAAGTCAAACACTGATGTTCAATGTGTTATAGATAAAGGCTTTCAGGTACACAATCCTTGTGTTAAACATCTTTCATACCTTCATGAATTATAAGTTTAAAAGATAACTATTCCAACTCTAGATGCTGTGGTACTGTCTAATGCTATAATTAGAGTAAATGAGTGAGATACGAGCATTTCAGAATACAGTTTTATAAAGAATTTAAATCTATATAGACTGAAACCACCATCCAAAAAAGAAGCTTAGCCTTTGACCCTTTTTCTGGTTGCTCTATCACCCTTTCATAACCCATTCCCTTTGGCTGGTTTATAGGTTTTTATGACCACTTGCTGAGCTAGACTAGGGAATTATTGTGTGTGAAAACAAACAAACAAACAAACCAACAAACAAGATAACAAAACACCAAGCCACATAATAATAATAGCAATAAAGAATAATAGCAATGATGACAATGATAATGATAATAATAATACAATAACAACAGCAGTAATAATGGTAATAAACTAACCAACCCCACAGGTTAATTAATATAATTCCTCAATACAGTTCACTATAAGACTGCAAAATAGCTGTGAAAGAACCCACACAGTTCAGAGGTAGAAATGAGGAGAAATGAGAGTACAGAACTGCTTTTATTGGTGGCTGTGACAATACATACTGGTTGAAAATGTTCATATAATTGTTACCTCACTCTGCATCCTGTGAATGTATGGCTATTTACTCAGCAATGAATACTGACCCTGGAGTTCAGAATGAATTTCAGAAGAAATAAAAGTCCCACCTTTATGTATAAGTCTGGATAACAGGATTTTGATCTCAGCATTCAGTAATTACCAAGTAACTGTTCTGTTCTCATTGTAGGAACAGTAAATAAGGGATTTATTGACAGATCCCATTTTTCATTAGATGAGAAATTACAGCAGAAGAATGTATGCAAGTGTTCATGTAAGCATATGTGTTAAGAGGAAACAGAGATGTGATTCGTGATTATTTAGCATACCTTAGCCAAAGAGATTTAAAAAACAGATGTAATTTAGTATTGTCACTGCAATGCCCTGGAATGCCAACTTCTGTTTTTTCTGAAAGCCTAATATTTACTCTTTTAAAAGTTTTATTTGAGTGAACAAATGAACCACTTTAATTTAATGAATATTTATAATATATGGTAATAAAAATCTTCATGATATGAACTTCACTTATGATTAGAATGATTTTATTTTTTTTACAATATCCCCCTATTCATGTCCTGGCAATTCAATTTCTAATATTGATCTGAACAAAGAGTAGCAGGTAGAAAACCTCACATATCTGAAAATGTATAAAAAGAATAGGCAAAATAATGTGACCAAGTATTTCCACTTTGTTGCCCTTTTTCCTTTTTTTCCATTTTAGGTAGATGTTAAGGCAATCTGAACTCTCTCCAGCTAAGCGTGCACATGAGCTGCTATTGTAAAAAGTGTTTTTGTATGTGACATATTACTTAAAAAATCCTGTGACCTCAGTAGCATTATGATTATAAAATACATTTCAGCACTTTTTATTGCAGAAGCAAGAGAGAGCATGTTAACGTTGTCACTTGTGCCATAATCAATGAACTAATCAAACAAATCTGGAACATTTAACATGAATACAGGGCCACCAGCTACGTAACTTGACTTTCAGATTCCATTTGCAAACCTGACAGCTTGAAAAACATTTGTTTTATTTACAAAGTACCTGCTTGAGAAAGAAGTCACTGAGACACAACAAACGTGAAATGTCAAGTTATCTTTACAGTCACTTTTCTGAATATATTTTGTGTTGTACAAAAGAAATGTTTTTGCAATATTACATCCATATCATATTAATCAGCTGAACCAGTTCTATTATGTCTTCCCTTCTGTATTTCAAACACCTTAGCGAGGCAGAATGTATTTATGAATCTTGAAAGAAGTGAAGTAAAAAAGGGGGAAGAAAACCCGAACAACCTGTGTTTACAGTGCCTGCAGTGGTGGTAAGGCCTGAGTGTACTTGTACACAAACAAAATTAGAAGTTGCTGTTCTGAAAAAGAAGCGCTTGAAAAACACCATGGTTTAAGGCTTTACAGAACATATCATTGTACTCAGTGTAGGAGGTGAAGACAAGAGGCAATTTATTCTGCAGCTGGTTTAGAAATAAACACAGCAATGGAAGATAAGGAGTGAAAGAGGGATAAATCCTCCTGTAGCAGACTTGATGGACAGACAGGCTGCCATGAACAATGCTGTTGCCTTTGTAAGTACAGAGTGATGTGGAGATACCCTGGCATTTATACAGTAGACATGGTCCTTAAAGATTTTACACCTCCAATTCCTTAGAATTATCAGCTATCTCCAGCCTGTCACTCATCCTGGCAATCTTAGATTTCTAGCTTGCAGGCCAGGCAGATTATTGACAAAGCAATCCAGGGTGATATAATACACCCTGACAAACAACAGTGAGGAGGATTGTGTTTACCACTTTCACTGCACCAATTTGGCTAAATTAATTCTTAACACTGAAAGTAAACTTTCTCGTGATAAGCATTCACTCTCCTCATGCTATTGTTTTGCAGTGCTACCCTAGCTGGAGTAGAGTAGCAACGCATTTTGATGCATCTGATTTAACCTACTTGCCCCTAATAGAAGTGAGAAGGTTTCTCGTACAACAGCAAGCTACCCAACAGCTACAAATATAAAAATTCTGGCATACAATGAAGCTAAAACTCTAGGTTAAACAGATAAAAAAAAAGTCAGGAACATTTCAAATATAGGCTTGCTTCGCTGTCCTCACCTTACCTACCTCTACTGGAACTGTAGCACACACAGTATGAACTTTAAGATCACATACGGTTGAGAGACATAAGTACTGGTGAAAACCTACAAAATAAAATTGGCTCTGAGATGACTTTTTCTTTTTTTTTTTTTCCCCCACCATGCTTTTGCCCAAAGGCATTTTTAGCTTTCTGGTTATACAGTCTGTGGATAGAAAAAAAGGGTTTTAAAGAACTGACAAACCTTTAGCAGTAGGGATGACTCTATATGATTCTAAACTTCTGAGCTGATTACTTAGACTAGTTTCATTAAAAGGATTATTTTATGCATTCTGGATGAAAAAATCACTGATTTAGCACCCAGTGCTTCAGCTGCAACTCATGCAAAGAGTGATGTCATAAATACAGGAGAAAACATCACAGTTGCCTACTTACAATTATTGATGAATCTCTTCTGTGACAATTTTACCACACACAGCAATAAAAATGCATAAAAAATTATGTGTCAGGAGTTCTGTTATTTACATGTGATCAAGTTAATTGCAAAATAGAAGTAAAAAAAAAAAAATCGATCCCATCATTCTTCAAAGGACGAAAGTATAAGACAGTGGATTGCTGTTCATTCTGGAATATCGTCCTTGGAAGCACTCTGACCAAATTTTGGTTCAGATTTGGCTTTACATTAGATTTTGCAATTTCAGGACAACCAGCCTAACCACACAACTTCTCAGTTGTTTTATTCGTGGAAAGTGGGAAATCCACGCTCGAGTTGCAGCATATGGAAAATGCTTCAATACCTCTTCAGCACTTAAAACTAAGTACAAAGGATGTATGTGTTAAATGCTACAGCAGTTGTGCATGTGGGACCAAAACAATTTCTACTTCAGTTTCTCTCCACTTGCTGGACCTCGAAGGCAAAGAATGAGATTTCTGATCCTCTCCTTAAATAATACTGCTCCGCTAGATAACTTAGATCTTTTTACTGTTGTTCAAAACTTTAGCATGAAGTTCTTCTGGGGAACTAGCAGGTCTTTCTAGTAAAAAGAAGCAAACTTGCTCAAAATTATTATTTTTTAATAATAAATATGGAGGAAAATCAAGAAAGTTTGTTTTCTTCATTGTTTTGACAATTAAGAATTTTCTGTCTAATGTAAGAAGGAAAAGAAATATTACATTGTTTGAAGAACAACTCCACATTTATGATTTCTTGCAAAAATTCTCATCCCACGTTATAAACAAAGATTGAAATGCAAACCACACATAGTATGGTTATGGTCTAGTTTATGACTTCCTCCACCCAGTATCCAGGGAACAATTTGTTGTTTAATTAAACAAACACTTTTTTTTTCTTTACCAAATACTTAGATAGTTTTCAGCCCAGAATGAGCTTCCCTGTTTCTTATATTTGAAATGTAACAATTCATGGGTTCTGTTGATATCTTATTGAGTGCCTTCCAGTGAGGGCACATATAGGTCTTTATTTAACAGTCTCATTAGTCAGGGTGAAACTTCCCCTCTCTACCTCCCTCTGAAATACCTTTCCACACTTTCCTTGGTTTAAAATATTAATTTATTGGCTTTCTGTAGCTTGGCACTGGATAGTATTATCACTAATAATCTTTGCTAATAAACTTTAAACATGACTACAATTTTAAAATTTTATAAACATGTTAAGTACTGGGAAGCCAAAGCCACTGTAAATCATTGAGATTCACTCTCCTAAGACAATTGGATGTAGCTTGGTGTTCAAATATAACTATTTTGTTAGGGATAATGTTTTTAATTGTGCTAGTTACACATATACAAGCCTTTGCTTGCTGCAGGATAAGAGATGGGAAGGTGATGTTACATATATCTTATGAAATATAAGGACAAGGTATTCCACTATCTATCTATATATTTTTTGGAAAAGTGGAATGGCGCTATGTAAATACCCTACCTGTGGAGTCTTATGAATCAGCTAGATATTTTTGAAAACTTTTTTCACTCTTATTAATCACTCTTGCTATTATCAATTAAAAAGAAAAAAAAAAAAATCATGACCAAGTTACATTGTGCTGTGATTGCTGAAGAATTACCAGTTGGTGATTCCTTTCTAACCTGACTTAAACATTAATCATAGCAGCTCACCACATTTAAGGCAGCAAAATTACACATCTTTAAAGTGTAATTTTAATATATAGGGAAAAATGGCTATGTACACGGTTTAGAAATGGATCATTTAAAGATTTTGTTTATGTTTCGTGAAGTGAAGTTAAGGGAGCATTAGTGTGATATCATAGCAGAAACCATTATTTTGTGCTACACTAAAACATGGATTTTTAAAAAATACTTAACTTGATGACTTCACTGTTATGCAAAATTGGAACAGGGTTAAGCCTTTAAAAATTCTGCCACCTCAACAGTAGCATCTACAGTGGGGTTTGTCCTCTGAAGAGGTCACAGGTGTAAAGGACAGATATTCTGAGATGATGAAAAATCCTGCAATTTGCAACAAAGGAAATATAACCTTGACTATACTCGATGCTGACAGAAAGCAAAACTGCCTGAATTATGACAATGATAATTTGTTTATTTTAATTATTTATAAGGAGATGTCGGCCGAGTTCCCAAAAATCTTTCTATTAAGAATTCTCAGTATAAATCTCTCTGAAATACTGTAATGCTACTTCATCTCTGCTGCCAACTGCGCTGGAACGCATAAAGCCCCTCATTAGTTCACGCCTCTCCTTACAAGGATTGCTTTAACAAAGGGATCTAGTGTGTGCTAATGACTCTTAGAATTAAGATATGGCTGTGGCAAAACAATAAATACATCTATCTTATTAAAATAATTTGGTAACAGCAGTGCAGATTTGCTTTGTGTTTGCTTTTCTCCACACGCATTTTATTTCAGGCAGAAAACCGGGGATGCACTCCAGAGAAACACATAATGAGGTCAGATGGAAAATCTTGTCTTGTTTCAGATATGAATTCAATCCATCCCTCCTTGCATGTGAGACAATATGCGCAGAAGAAAATGCTGCTGACATGTTTTAACTTCACTGACACCGAAAATGTTTTCTCCTCAGCTGGTGCTTTTAATCTTCATCTGAAATATCATATATAGAATTACTGGTGATGGCTATAAAATCAGTTTTTATTTACCCATTTAACCTCTGCTTTTCAGCTACTGCTCACTTAACACCACTGCTCAAAATCCTTTTGATAATTTTGTCAGTTAATTCACATCTAGCAAAGTGCAGGAAAAAAAAATGTGCTAGATGTAAGGTTGTCACCTTTTCTATTACTGTGCTAAATTCCTGGGGGGTCTGCAGATTTTACAGGGAAAAGGGCGGGGGAAGGGCTCAAAAACTCTGGAAAAGTATACTGGTCTTGTAGTTAAAAACCCGGAGAACTGGAGTTCACCTGTCACAAGCAGGTACTTTGGTTTAAAACTATTCCCTAGAGCCATGCTTTGCTATTGAGCATAAGTCAGAACAATGTGTCAAGACTTGGAGCACAGCTCTTCAATGTCTAACACAACTATTAGAGAAAGAGCTAAAAAAAATCCAGTTGTCAGCATAATTTGAGTTTAAAATGATTTTAAAGGAATGTTTAATTCCTAATTAGCCTATTCAGTGCATTATAATGTACATTTATATCCAGCAGTGAAGGAACCCTGGGTAACCTTTTTATGTAGTGTACCTTGTATGCTATGTAACTGCCCATGGAAAACAAAAAGGATAGCTAAATTAGCTCTGGCCTTTAACATGCACAGGTCACATTAGAGAAAGCTTTATATTAAAAAAAAAAAAAAAAAAAAATATAAAAAATTGAGCCACACTTCACCAAAAGGGACCATTTTTCTATATCTAGCCTTACTAAAATGTGTTTTGCCTCTGACAGTAGATCAAGGCTGTTAAGCTTTTGTAACTCATTTTTGGCTCTTTTACAGACTCTGTTTTAGTAACCTCTAGATGACTCATTGTGTTGAACACATATGCTTTGTTTTCCGTATGGTTGGTTACGGTACAAGGAATTATGCTACTTGCCAATGTCATGAAGAAGATTTTGCAGAAGTCATGGGGTTCTAGTCCATGGTCCACCCTCATAGTCAAACCAAAATGTCTTTCTCCTCTCCATAGGAGCACCACCACCACATTTCTTAAGGAAAACCACCGTAGTGTTAAACGGTAAAAAAAATGGAAGATGAATGCTGTAAGGTACAGCGTGAATGTCAATTACCACATCGCCCTTAATATTTGTGAATGGTTTATATATCTCTGCTACAGGAAGCTATAACAGTAAAGGGAAATATACCTTGAGTCCTATCACCTTAGAACTGGGAAATGCTATTCAGGTCAAGGGCTGAATGTCACTGCCCATGATTTTCACAGCGGTGTTACCCTGACTCTGCAGATCTTCCAATTATAGGTATTTTCAGGACCTCTCTGAACTTTTCTGACTAGACTCTTTGCAAGGAGACTTAACTGTGAGCCAGAGCCTGAACCAGTCTAAATTCAGACAGTGACACTGAACTTGAGTAAAGGTGAGTACAAATGAAATGCTTTAGAAGTGCTGGTTCTGACAATTCCAGACACCTTCAATTTTTATAGGGCATAAACATTCACATTCTAGTTTTCCCCTTATTTATTTCTAACTAGGTATGACAAAAATATTATATTAGCAAGAATTGGCACTGCTCTAGGGCTTTTCATAGCACAATTAATTTTTAAGTTAAATGGTATAAAAATAAAAATCTCAGATCCCATATAAAAGATACTGCTATGATAAAAAAATAAGAAAATACCACACTGACAACATTTGTGCAGAAAGCAAAAATGAACAACACTCATTTTTATACCCTACAGCATTTATCTTATGAGAGAGAACAATTCTTGGAAGAAAAGAGGTTTGCCTGTCACCCTATCAAAAGCAAAATATGAATTACTATATTTAAAAAACAAGTTGCAAATGGGCTGCAAGATTGGATGTAATATGAG
>JAUNZM010001240.1:140000-230000 GCA_033459285.1 Clamator glandarius
GTACCTCTATGAGATTTTGAGTTTCAGAAGGTTCATTCAAGAATACCTTGGAAGTACATTTTCAATAGATAGACTGCCTCAGTTGAGTCTTTGAGAACATTAAGAGTATTTTGATGCATGCGCTTAATTTTAGATCAGTAAACTGTACCCCATATTCAAGCCTGGGACCAGATTTAAGGACATATATGTCTGATCATCCAGATGTTCTTCCCAATAAAAGAAAAGGTGACTTCAGTGGTTCTGTCAGCAAGTGGCTTGAAGGACAGCAGGTACAGTGGTAAGGTGTGCGGGGACAAAACACCATGCTGTACAAGTGGGATTAATTGCTGGCAGTGATGTTTTAATGACAGCTAAATTACAATTCTGCTTTACAGCATACCACTTGCAAATTTTTGTTTCATCTTCCTTCTAAAGATTTAGTTGTATAAACAAATTCCAGCTATTCTCCCTTTCCCCTTCCTTCTGCATTTATTAAAGTAGAACAAATTCATTTTTGATTGATTTCAGTAGAGTTAGACTAAGCTAGAATCTGGGCCAAAAATTTACATGTAATTGGATTTACTATCTAATATAATATCTAAGTTAAATTTTCCCCCAAATTAAATCAGCACTGTGGATAAAGAAATGACCATAAGAAATGGTCCGACCCACTTCCTGTGGCTGTTCCTTTGCTCCAATCAGTGGTCTTTTAGAATATAAATTGAATACAAATTAGTAATAGAATAATTTACTATTCCACATGAATAATAAATGAAAAGGATGATTTACTATACATATAATTCTACTTAAATAGGGCTTTTCTTCTGGCCAGCCTATCTTAACTTCACTTTAATTAAAAAAATGTTATATTGGTACATGAAACACTACTGTAGTTTAGCTCTTGCAATACATTTTAAAGCAGCAAGACTATTCTACCTAGAATAAGTGAAAGTTTTTGTATCAAATTTATGAAGGTCTTTTCAAAAAATCTTAAATACTTCAAAACAGCACAAGTTCAGACTGCACAGCCACTATACTCTTACAAGACATAGGTATTCTCTGTATTCTTAACAAAGGTGTGGACAAACATATTATTGCATATTCTTTTCATGATAGTTCTTTATTTCTATGGAAACTATGATTTTACAGAATGATCAAATAGTGCTTATAAAAGTAACTAAAGTTACTTTGTTCTTACAATGGGAATTTGCATTACCAGTATCTTCCATGACATTTAAAAACTCTGATAAATAAATGGTTTTAAAAGTCAAATATTCTAGTATGTTAGTGTTTTATTAAAATCAGGATAAGAACTCTATTCAGAGGGCAGCATCCCTACTTCAATACCATCATTTGATGGGCATGAGGAACAGTAGTGATAAATACTGTTTAATGAGTTGTGACAGATTCTGGGCCATCGCCTTTGAGGTAGAATTCTGTAATGGGACATAAAATAAAAATATCTAAATCAAAAGCATCCCACAGATGAACTCTTACTTGAACCTATAAGAAGAATAGTTGCTATAAAGTAAAATTTACTGAAAAACCTGGTAAAAATCTTGCAGGTTAAAGACTCTCTTGGGAAAAGAAGATGCATGATATTGCAAGGAAAAAATCTATGTTTTTCCTTACCTCTAACCATTGTTTTTTCTTCAAGTAGCACTACCACAGCGTGGATGTAGTGGCTCAGGACCAATGCCCAGGAAAATTTGCCCTTTTCTGCAGAAAACCTAGTTCTGCAGAAGTGGATTTTATTAATCTGTTAATTACAGCAAGAATAAGGCTGAAACATGCCACATCCACAGGTAAATAGTTTACAAATCTAAATATAAGAATCTAAATATAAGAAGGTACATGGAACCCAGAAGCAGAATCTGGGATGTATTCTCACAGTCATAAAAGATGGTGAAGAGAATGATCCATGTTTTCAGAAGTGTATATAAAGACAGGCATACAAAATAATGCAGTAACTATATCCATTGACCACATATATTTTATATGCACAGTTTAGAAATATTGCTAGAATGTACCTAAATTTTGTTTTCAATAATATTATTTTGTACATATAACAAACAAGTCAAATTGTCCATTTACTTGTCATCCATTCTCTTTCCAGCTGGTAGGTCGTTCCACTTACTGGCAAAGATATTTTGATTTACCCAACATATGAGAATTCTGGCTTCAAATCTGCAAACACAGGGGTTATATTTCCATTTCCCTGACTCATTACATTAATCACAGTTGGGTACAGTAAGAGAAATCTGTCCCTCCTCCTCTATGTGGTACAAATTAGATGAGACTTTTCTGGACTCTGAGGACTTTTTTTTAATGTTGTAGCTCTGAATTTCAATAGTTAATACATAGTTGGGGAACAGTTCCTTTTATTTCTCTCATTTTCTTAACCAAAGACCTCAACATTCTTTGGTCATCTGCTAAGAAGAAATTCAGCAGAACTGAATTTCCACTTAAACTGCTGTTCCTTGTCTGTTTGGCTATTGTAATTGAATGGAAAAATCAATGAACCACCAGCGTGTAAAAGATACCTTTGAAAACCATTTCAACGCTACTTTAAAAAATAGATAAAAATGGTGGTTTCAGAAAATTGTGCTTGAGCCAGCAGGTTCAAGGTATCGGATGCTGACAACATACATGGCAGTGCAGGTTTCTGTCTTCTCTAAAGCAAAATCTGATTCGTGAGTCCATCTACCCATTTCTCAGACCAAGAGTGGTGTGACGAGCACAACTCAGGTTAAAGCTGTAGAGTTACATAAAGGTTAAAATGAATGAGCAGCAGCCATGGTGATGTGACATTGACGGTACTTTTACCATCACTGATTCCAGTGGAGTGCAGAGATCTGGCTAGAACTGCTTTGGCACCTCTGAACATGATGCTTTTGGAGGAAAAATCAGAGAACAAATGTCTTTAGACATTATGGATTGGCCCAACCATTTCCGTTTTCCTTTGATGATTTAAATTTACCAAGATCACAATGCCCTGAAGTATTTGTAATGGCCGAATTTCTCTAAAGATTTGTATTTTCCACAAAATATTTGGTACCAGTTCAACTCTTTTCCAGTTCCATATACATACTTCTCCTGACCTCTCAAGGTTACCACAAGTGTTCAGTATTGCTGCATTTTACTTAGTGGTCAGAAATTTGTAGATAATTTTTTTGGTAGGCAGATCTCTCAAAATCCTTTACCAGCAGTTATTTACCAGAAATTCAAAGAGAAAAAGTGGAAAAACTAACATCTTATAGAAGAACTTCCATGTTAATATTTTGGAGATGTATATCATCTTCAAAGCTTGGACCCACAAAGGGGGTGAAAATTAAATTTGTATTTTGTGCTCATATTACCACAGATGATTAAATGAGGCAGAAAGTGAAAAAAACACGCCCCTTAAAGCAGCAGTTGCACATGAACACAATTATTACATGTCAAACCTTGATGTAGTGAGGAAAGATAATTACAGATTAGGAAATGTAATATGCTTACTATGTGTTTATGTAATAGGCTCCTGCTTAGTAAAAGCTGCAGGGAACAACATCTACAATCCTTTTTGCTGTAAGGTAGGTAAATATGACCTGTTGTGGTATTGTTAGCTAGAATCAGGCATACGTGGCTACTTACATCAAGTGTTTTCTAAGATAAAAAGCCTATAAAGCAGTTGAATGATAATTAGTATATATAGTTTCAGAGTTTGTTTGGAGTTTTTGGGGGATTTTTTTGTTATTTGTTTTAAAATAATAGCATCTCAGTAAAAACTACTAACATTTTAAAAATGTCTGCTTCTGTTTTTTTTATAAACTCTTTATTTCACAAATAAACTTTTCATCAATCTGAGATCCTGTCTCAAATTTCAGATGTGTTGTAGCAAAAGTCAGGCTGCCTCTTGTTTTATTCAATTTATGGCAATCTTCTTTCAAAAGTTTTGGGTCAAAACCTATCATCTTTATGTTCACTCAGATTTCATTTCAAATGACATCACATGGTTTATATGACTAATCCATTTTTTTTATTTATACTAATAAGTGCTGAATAACAGGTTAATTGTTTGTTCCTTATTCATAAAGTTACACTGGATTTAAGTTCATTGACAAATTATCTGTCGTATTTGAGCCTGGACATTCTGAAGACAGGAAGGAAATAAATATTTTGTTCTACATTATTAGCTGCAAGTTATGTTCTCATATTTAGTTTACAATTATTCTTTTCATTGGAGGCTTTGGTAAGAAAGTATAGTTTTAAGTATTTAGTCTGAAGCTTTTTTTTTTTCAGATAATAGAATTTGTTAATCAGATTCAGACAGTTCTAACCCCTGGAAAGAAAAGAAAACCAAATGCAAAAATAAAATTTCCTTACTGCTTTTAGGAAGCCAATTTTAATTTGCATGGGTATTTTTTCTTTTCTTTTACTTTTTCTTTTGTTTCTTTAGCCCTAATTTGTGTTTCACTTGGGTAGATGACTGAAGGTATTGCTGTTAAGGAGTTCATTAGATGTTTAGGTTATGGCTAGTCCAGCCTGGACAAACACATACATGCATCTTGTCCATGTGGCATTAGGCTCTGAGTGAGATGTAGTGGCTCTTTCAGGAGAAGGAATAGATGCTTAGTGATGTAAACTTTGCATTTCCTCTGAGACACTGGTGATTTATATGTAGCAGTGACTATGCTGTCAAGTGTCTCACAGGACAATGTAAGTGAATTATTTAGTTGGTGACATTTTAAGATTATATGAGTTAAATCACAAAACCACTACTTCATTATTACTACTTATCATTCCTTCCTCGACAGAGGCATGAGGGGAACCAGCTTTTGCAGCCTACACATGGTTTTACAAGCTCTTGTCCAGTCAACAACATCTGACTGCTTTCCTGTGTTTTCAATCATTGCTTCCCAGGAATGAGTTCTCTTTCCTTAGGTGTGACCATCAATGATGTGGACCTCATATTTGTTCTCAAGCAAAGACTTTGTTTGTTTCTATCTAGTAAAACAATGCATAGAGGTTGTTCTTTGTTATGTTCATCTGTCATCTTCATTATTCACCACCTTTCCAGTCTTTTTGTCATCAGCAAACACTTCACTAATGATCTTGTATTTTCATTGTCAATGCAATAGTAAATAGCATTAATGATAACTATCAATACATGGGCTTCAACAAAATTAAGCATATTTGAAAAAAAGATCATGTTTACAATTATTTTCTACATTTAGCAGTAAACAGAGTTGTAATCAAATAGCAATTATTATACTCCTTGTTTGGGTCATCATATTTCATTCCTGCAGTCAAATGTAGTGGGTAACAAAGTAACAGGCCAAAAGATTAAGTACATTTTAGCAAAATACATCAAAATATGAAATACTATAAAAAAAATTAGTTTGATTGACATACTACCCTTCTTCAGTATCTCTTTAATTTTGTTCTTATTGTCCCACAGTATGTCTTCTATTGTTTTGCCTTAGGAATAGAATTAGGTCAACAGGTCTAGGGATGCTTAAATGAAAATATTTATCCTTCCCTAAATGTCCATAAAAGATCAAGTTTCTTTCCATATTCTTGATTTTTTCCCGATTTCCTAATATTTAAAAAGCTGAATAAAAGTTAAATGGATTTTCTAGTAAAATACATTGTTTGGTAGCTGCTTCCACATCCTCCATTATTCTTCAAAAGGAAAGTAAATTCCTGGTCATATGATAAGCATACGCTGTCTAGACTTTCCTTTCAATATAGACCAGAAACATTTATTGAAGTTTTCTGCTTTCTTTAGATGATAAAGACATTCATCAGCTTCATTTAGCACTAATAGAATAGTGTTATGCATGTACTTGTTTATATCTAATCTACTTTTTAAAACCCCCAATATTCAGCAATTAACTTGCGTTCTTTTGCTCATTGCTTACATAACCCTGTCTCACTTCCTTATTTCACATGGTAGTTTTTTCTAAATACTTTATAACCAGTGGATTTTGTTTCCTCTGCATCAACACATTCTTCAACTGATTGAAAAGCAACTTTTCTCCACTTACCTTGCAAGAATCATCCAAAAAGTTTCCAAAGTCTTGCCTGCCTTTGCTATTTGGATGAAGTTAATATGGGAGATGACAGGGGTTTAGCTTTTCTTCATAAGTCTCCTTAATTCTGGAAGTTAACTATAGCTGCGTTTTGTTATATAAAACAGAGTAATTTGTAAGTGCCACTACTAGCTTTTTTAAAACGTTTTTCTTAATCATCAAGTAATTTATGTTTTAAATTAATGATTTTTTCCCCCTCTTTTTTTTTAAAATTGCTTACAAAAACCAACACTGTGTTTGGAAGATTTATTTTTTTATCAAGAGGAAAAATGGTAAATGTTAATTTTTCTTTGGGCAAATTATTTTTTAATTAAAAATATGATTATTGGAAGCCAGATTATTCTCAGCCAATTGTGGAAGAAAATTCAAAATGTAGAAATATTAGCCAGCTTCCTGGAAAAGGCTTGGATTTTTTTGTCTTATGTTCTCTTTCAGCTTAATGTACTGATCTCCCAATCATGACATGTTTATTGTGATAGGTCATGGCCATTCTCCTTTGCAAATCAGCCTGTTTATGTAATAGTTTGATGCAATGTATTTTGGGGAATTCAAAGCCTTTACAAAGCATAGGGGTGTAAGGCATCAAGATTAGACAAGACAGTCAAATACACTTGATTTGGATAACATAAAAAAGTTTATGTATTAAAACATTCTGAAAAATAAATTGATAAAAACCAGAATACTAGATGTGTATATGACAAATTTTCTAACAGATCTTGATATGTTTGTGAGACTAAATATTTATTTGGGGAAATATAAGGAAAAATGGAAGTACCAGATGTCCAGAACTTGTATGGATATCTTCTCATTCTCTGCACTATTTTTTGGCCACCTATGACTTCTCAATTTTTTTGTGACACGGGGTTTGCCATGCAGAGATAGAAGACTAGAAGAGTAAAATATCAAAGAATATTAACTTGTTTTCTCATTTATTAACTCCTTTCTTTCTGCAGTGTAACTGAGACTTTCAGGAACATTCAGAACAAACACTTCTAAAGGAATCCTGTGGTTTTCCACCGCAGATTTCTGGCTTTTCTGTTTCTCAGCATACCCCTCCGCAAACATGACACGAGTTAAGAGCTGCAAAGAAAAGAAAATCAATTTGAAATCTATTTTTTTGATGAAAAAAAATATCTGTCTTGCAAGTAGAAAACTTAAAATAGACAGCCCTGAGGAGATCTCCTCAACATGATGATTGTTGGGAAGATATGTCCAAATAACTCAGTCAGAATAGTTGGCATTAAATTTTAGTACAGAAAAATTACTGAAGGCTATTTGCCCACAAGGCCTTGAGGAAACACTCAGAGCCCTGATTTCTGGCCTATACATTTATACATCCCTTCTTCTTCAGTAATGGGTATAATAAAATCTATAAATATAGATTTAACAAATTAATGAAAATAGAAAAATCAAGTCAGATTTGCAAAAGACTGATGATTTTCTTGTATCTATATTTTTGTTAACTTTGAATTGTCCTAGGTTTTTCTTAGGAGAGCTTCTTGTTGTTGTGTTGTCTTCTATAAAATCTAAGGATTTTTAATTCTTTTCTCTTAAATGCGATGAAACACTGTGAAATTACAATAGCAGAAGAGTATCCCTTTTGTCCTATTTGATAGAGGGCAGATGCATCCTATATGCCAAGCTGTAAAGGAACTGACATCAAAGTCTGTATGAAATCAGTGCACATAGGTAACTAATCCTAGGAATGGTATTATACTCTTTCGTTTATGATCTTTTTTCTCCTTTTTTATTTGTAAATCTTTTTGAATGTGATTATACAACTAATTTTTTGTTGTAACTCAATTTCAATTTCTGTAGAAGATATGAACAGTGAAAGGTTTTTCAAGGCAGTCACAGACTATCAGAAACCAAAACCTGTGTCAAAATAAAGTATGTAATTGCATTTCTTAGTACTTTCTATTTAAAGCTTTACTTTTTTCCTTGTCAGTCTGTTATTTACATTAACATACACAGCAGCCTACAAAAGATTTTCTTACAAAGGTAGCACAGGTTCCAATTCTTTTTTCCTATAACTTCCACAGGGAAAGAAGAATATCCTGTAAATCCTTACCCATAATCTATAATTTCATTAAATATTTTTTCCTTTAATATATGTACCTTGACCAAATATCATTATAATCAATATATGTATATAATCTTTTTTACACTACCTATATATGTCCTATGTATCTAAACATGATCTCCTGTATAAAGAGGAAAAAAAGAGATACAACTTGCATAAGAAATTGTATAGACTGAGAGAGTGGATAGAATATATATTATTAAAGGAGGTAACAGATACAAGGCTATATAAAGAACACCACATAACTGAAACTCCATCGTAAAGAAGCTTTATGAAACAAGCCATTTCTCTTGGTAATAACAGGTTGTATTAATCAATGACATAATCTATATTTAAACTGTACAGTCGTATTTGAAAAAATAATGCTTTGGCAGTAGTAAGAATAGAGAGGCAACAACTTTGTATTCCTGTCTGGTCCCCACTTCTCTTCAGGCCTTCTGCTGAGGGACATTGCGTTAAGCGCAGAAAATGAACATTATCACCATCTGTTGGCTGTTTGGTGATGTATACAGAATGAGGCAAAAAACCCAGCTCCTAAAAGCAGTTGTCTGTATTTAAAGAAAATAAAACCTCAAATCGAGGTATAACTGCCATACTGACGGGTTTTGAAGCACAGAGGCCAAGGATTGGGCCGATTTGATGAATTAATTACCCCTCTCATCTAAAGCAATAAGAGGAGGAACAGGCTACAGGATTCCTGAAACCCTGGGTTGTGAGGACAAGGAAGTGGGGAAAGAGAAAGGAGACACATTTGCCTAGAACAAGGCAGATCCGAAGCTTTCAGTCTCTATTCATAACTGCCAAGACCTAAACAAAAGCACACTGGTTTTACCAAATAGCTTGCAAGAGCAGCGAGTATTTTAATTAAGAGTCTGAGTCAAAACTCATTCAAAACACAAGGTCCAGTTCCAGCTTTCAGATCTACAGAGGTATTGTACGTCCTCTTTTGCTCTACTTCTCTCTTGTTCAATTTCTGTTATTATTCATCTGTACACAACTTTATTATTACACTTACACAACTTTCCAATGATGAAAATATGTAATAGGCAATTACACAAAGGCAAAAACTTAGTGTGACTTGAATTTCGGATACTAAACCGAAAACTTACAATTAAATGCAGTATCCTTACAGTTCAAATGTACAGTCCTAGCTAAATTCACTGAAATTAGTAAATTAGTCCTTAAAAAGATTGTTTACAGAAGAAAACATTTAAAATGGTGACTAAATGATGTAAAATCTAGTTCTAATTTAAGTAATTTTTATAAATAAAACCAAACTAAATATTTTCAACTTCAACATATATCTGGAATTGAAATAGGAAAAAAAGAAGGAATAAAAGTTGAGGGAGAATAGCAGAAGGATGTTGGACAACTGGACAAAATGCAGTTTACAGTGAAAATTAGGAAACACTTCCTAATATATAGTCTTGCTAATTTTTTTTCATGACAGTCCAACAGAAACTGAAATGTATTTATGTAAAGAGAGGCCTAATATGATGCTTGATCACAGAACTGTATTAAGAGAATGAGAACAATAGAGATTTTAATTTTGGTTTTTCTGTTCCTAACATTTAGTATCTGAGAAATGTTTCAGACTCTCTCAATTTTCAGGGAACTAATAAATTTTTAAATATGTTTAATGGTTTTCAAAAGGACCACATTTGTTACTTCTGTTGATCAGTCTTAGGAATTATTTTCTTAAAGACTGTTAATTGCATAATAAACTTACAGATCTGAATAGATATTGAAGATATTCTACATATTCATTGGTGATAATGTTAAACAATTATCACCAACCCATTCAACATGAAAGGTTAATCGGTATGATTCTGTACACTGAGATAATATAAGTGATTCCCGCTTCCCCAAAATACTTCCACTTTTAAAATCTAATGTGTGACCTCTAAAACACTGTTCATTATATTCAAGAAACTATAGAGATTAGAATTATAAAAATTTAAAGAATTACACTTTGGATTGAAGTACACATTAGGATAGTAAATAAAAATACAAAATAACTAGAAAAACTAAAATTAAGATATCTATTTTAGTCTAAAACTTTGTTTTCATAAATTACTTGATGTGAACAAAATTTACATAATAAAGTAAAAAGTGTTGAGTTTTGTCCTACTTAAAAAGTACCACTGAAATATGTAATTTTTCCCGTAGTGTCTTGTAAACTATTTGAGTTTGCTGTCAAATATGTAAAATTCACTTAGAAGGCGACGTTACTCCATTCCCAATCATTACACTCATCACATTTCTCCCTCCCTAATCCTATTCTTTGAATTAAAGGAAGAAAAAAGAAAAAAATCTGCTGAACACTAATTATTTAACCTTACCTCCTACCTACTTTCTCTCTTTATTCTGAGGTTTCTTAAGGGCTATAATGAGCTGTCCCCACACAAACAGGCCAAATTAGTGGATAATTACTGCTGGGTCTGTGAATGTTCTCACTCCTCCTTTCTTACAGTTTCACAACATTACCAGAATGGTCTGTCACCTCCCTACCAATTAGGCACAATTACTACTTTATAACATTAGTGGTGGCAGGCTTATTATGTTGGAGGATATGTAAAAGTTAGGGAGGGTTGGGGTGAGTGGGCAGTGAATCGGGCAAGAGGAGGTCATTATCACACTCATAACTTGTATGGTCCTAACTTTATTTTTATTTTTTAGGACAAAAAGTGTATACACTGCTAGAAAGAGAAAAATGAAGGGTATTTTTGGTCTGGTTTTGGTGTTTCGTTTTGATTTTGTTTTTTCCTCCAAGAAAACAAAGCATCATCACTTTTTGTGCCTCCAGGTTTTCCAGGTGGTGGCGCTAATGCTTGCCTAAATTTGTTTCTTCTTTTCCTGAAAGATATCTTTTGGCTGACAGAAAAGGATCCGTTTGTCTGGCTTTATCAGGCAGAAGTACTTATATTAACTATGTCATGTCAAAGGGAGTTACACTGACCTCAGAGTGCACCAAAACATTCCCTTCCAATCTGTATCTAAACAAGGGAGTTCAGATCAAGATAAATCTATGTTAAATTCTCAGAGGAGGGTAACTTCTAATCTTTTATAAACAGGACTACATATGTAGTTAATTTTTCCCTTCCTTGGGAAAAAAAAAAAAGCCAAAACCACCAACCTCCTCTCCAAAAAACCCTGTCATGCCGTAGGATTTCCTTTTCTAGACTTTACCTTTTGAATGGCAGATAAAAGGAAATCTTTAATATCATCTATTTTACAAGATACATTTTGGGGAGTGAAATGACTGTCAGAGATTTAAGAGGACACCATGCCTGGAATATATAGTCTTCAATTATATGCATAAGAAAATTATCAACCCACTTCTTCTCTCCTCTTCTTAGAGTTTCTAAGCTCTTCTTCTAATGCTTCCCTTGGTAATTACAGTTTATTTACTTGCAAACATGATAAAGAAATTACAATGTTTTGGATGCTAAACATTGGACAGAGTTATTTAACTTTAAAACTCTATGGAAAATGTTGTAAAGCTCTGTAAGAACATTGGATTTGGGTGAGCTTTTTCTATGCAGGTGCAATAATCTTACAGAAAACTGACACTGTTCAGAAATGAATACAATCCGATAAACCTGGTTTGTAGAAACCTATCCACCTGTTTCATGGAATGTACTAATTTTTTTTTTTCAGAATGGATTTTTAATTACAAGGACCTACAACTGAATATGAGAATCATTGCCATACTCATTTAATTAATTTCAGGGGTATTATGATGTAGTGGATTGGCCAGTCTCGAGATGCCTGTTAAACATTTTGCCAGCACACCATCCAGCAACACTGGAATTGCAAAGGGTCTATGAGACCAACCTTATCTCACTGTGCAAAATGAGCTAAGATGAACAGTGAAAAGTTCATCTTCTTCTCCCTCTTTTGAACTTCTTAATTGCTGTTTTTATTGCAGGTATATATTGCGTAAAAATATCACTTGTGGAAGCTACATCCTCTAATTGCTGTTGGATTACTCTCTGCCTACGCTGATTCATGGCAAGTTGGATTTTTCAACATAAGAGGGAAGGGAAAAGATTTGAGAGGGGAAGAGATCTGGACAGAGTAAAAGATAGCTGGAGTACGCAGTGTCCTCTTCAAACATACTTTGAATAACACTTTGTGTTACACAGAAGTCAATGGTAAACTCATTTCAATAGCTCCCAAATCTTACTCATTGATTCAGCATCAAAAATTTGTCTTCTGAACTAAGACAGTTAGCCACATAACTGTGCAGCAAGTCATAAGCTTAAGAAAGAAGAGAAAAAACATACAAGAAATAAAGTTACAAATTATTTCAGCTACATGTCAGATTCACAGTTCAGGTTAAAACAGAAAATTCAGAAATGGCAGAAGAAACAATGTAGTGAGACTCAGAACTGCCTTTCCACTTGAACTGAAGGAAAATAGTAGTTATCAATGAACCTGATATGGTTCACAGCAATATCCAGTATGCTTGTACTTATTTAAGAGGTGTATTTAAAACTTTTAAAATTGGATATGTATTAAGAGCAAGTCTTCTCATGAGATTTTAACTACTTGTCCTTCAGCTAAGCATCAGAATTCATAGGACTCATGGTCATACTTGTGTCATAATTCCATTTCTTTTCTTCAATTAAAAAAAACCCCAAGTTTTGAGAATTGCTGACAAAAATTTAAAGAGAGCAAAAACATTGCTTCATTTCTACTTGTAGCCTATGTTGAGTTGTTATTTGTTACAGGACAGGCGATAACCTGGCCTTTTACTGAACCAATCTGCTTTTTCCTAGAAGTATCCAAAATGTAAGATTCAGTCTACAAATCCTGTAGGCCCCAGCAGGGTGGGTTTTGTTGTTGCAATTTAAAATCAATCAAGTTATAGTTCTCTTTTAAGATTGGTAATAAACAATTATCTTTCATAAATAAATCTAATGACTGTTTTGATACAAGTACAGGAAGACTGGCATCTTCAGACAAACTGCTGCTAGGATTAATGTGACTGGTGGCACAGTTATGCTTTATTTTTTGGCTGCACAAATAGAATCATAGAATCATAGAATCATAGAATCATAGAATCATAGAATCATAGAATCATAGAATCATAGAATCATAGAATCATAGAATCATAGAATAGTTAGGGTTGGAAGGGACCTTAAAGATCATCTAATACCAAGCCCCCTGCCATGGGCAGGGACATCCCACTTGATCAGATTACCCAAGGCCCCAACCAACCTGGCCTTAACACTTCCAGGGTGTTTAGAAGAAAAAGGTTTTACCAGTAGGTTTAGACAAATTTTACTGAATACATGCAACATCCCTCCATAAATGTGAACACCTTGTTGTTGCTAGGTGTCCTAGTTGGGAGAGTTAGTAAGAGATTAGAACCAAGGTATTCCTACAGGTGTCAAGGAGATCTACGTGGTTGTTGATAGAAGTCCATGAAGATCTGGAATCTTGTAAAGGAGTTTTATTCAAAGATTTCATAATTTTATCATAGATGCAGGATAGTAATATCAGAAAAGAACACTGGTAGAAGTAATCCTTCCAAAGTTTTTAACCCTATTTTTCTCAGCAGAATCTAGAGAAGATCCACGCCATCTCATTGTCTATTTCAGCTAGTTCACCTTCCTACAAAACTGCACCGTAAGTGTCTCCATTTGGACATTATAAACTGTTTATATACAAGTATATTTTATAGCATTGAGGACAAAGCCCGAAAGGTTAAGTGTGGCAGCAGTATAGCCTAAGTGTCATGTTTATTTCAGCAGAAATAAACCACATAGTTTGCCGTACACCCACAATGTAAGTGGGTGCAGAAGTTGCCTTATCATGTCAAATTCTATTAAAATACTACTATCTAAAAGGAAAAGTGGTACTGTACTTAAAAAGTATTTACCTAAAAAATGTTACGATACATCATCAGGGAAAGAGAAGATATATTCAATTCTGTCTACTTGTACTTCCACTTGAATATAAACAAAACCAGTTTCTAGTGCTATTTCTGTGTCTCCTTTTATAAACAATAAACACATTCTACCATTTCTGAACTTGAAAAGAAAATTAAAGTGGCCTTTCCTTAAGAATAAGTTCATGCCTATCTTTAATACAACACAAAAATATGTTCCTGATTTCAGAGTATAGTGGTCCCAAGGAAGCTTTACAGGGCTAATTGAGAAGTTCATGTATAAATGTAATTTACTTTATTGTCAAATAAATGTTAATTTAATACTTTTTACACACATCATTTCTGGTTTTAATTTGGAAAATGACGAAGAAGTGGAAAACATACTGCAGGGAACAATTCAGGGTTGCCAGAAAGATGAAACTGGTGACCTACAAAAGTTTCTTCTTTTTAAACTTCCAGTACAACACTTCTTTGGTACAAACAATAAAAGCTAGTGACAGAAGAGGTATGCATGTCTTAAAACTAAATTGACTAATTAATGCTAAACGACTGCTAAAGCAATACTTACTCCCTAGATACTGCTTACAGATCCACAGAGGAAGCTGTTTCCACCCTGACCTGACTCTCCAGGTGTTAAGTAGCAACACCTGGTTTACGGTTTTACCTAGTCTCTACACCCTGCTCATCACCCCATAATTCCTCCACTGTCTTTTTGCCTATTCACAGGTGCCAGCACAAACACTGCCCCAGAACATGGTAGTATGATTTTAGAATTATTTCTGCTTAGGATGTAAATCTGGCAAAAAATAATAATAATAAAAAAAAGTTCTTGAAAATCCAGTTTCCAATGCAGACACATAAAGGAAGGGGCAAAGTGATACAGAACAGAAATGGCAATAGCAGGTATTTTTATTAAACATCTTAGCATATTCCAGCCTGTGAATGAATGTTCCTTGATACCTTCAATATTCTTATCTCATAAAGGGCAGGTCTAGCTTCAGATGTGTCTTTCGTGTCATTTTCGGTTAGTCCAAAAAGCTTTTGGTGTCTCTGGGTTGGATCTGATGTTTGGTCAAGTCAAAAGTCTAGCCTCTAGGAATCTGATTGCTGCAGTAGATTTGAGAAGACAGGAAGCGGTATCCTCTTCTTATATTCCTTGTATGTAGGCATAAACAATCAGAGGAGCAGGATTTTCTGCCTGTTTATTGAAAGTAGTATTTTCACATATTAGATATGTATTATTTATATATATAAAATAAAAGAATACCTCTTTTCCATGCAGGTCAGATAGTTTGGCTCAGGATATCTGTCCATAGATCCCTCTTTCTTCTTAAGATGCATTTTATGCCACAGACTTGTAGTAATGCTTCCTTTCTTTCTCACAAGGTTTAAACACATGGTTTTCCAATGTTCTGCCACTTCCATCTACCAGGGAGCAAACACTGAGTTCCAACCTTTAATTTTTCATCCTCTGGTTATGTTTGGCTTAGTTTTGCTAATTCTGGACAGCATGTTCATAACAAAACAGGATGCCCTTTGTGTCTCATTCACATTACTTATTTCCTTTGCCAAGATAATCAATACTCTAATTCTATTGTATGTTATAAAGTAAAGAGAAAGTATAAACTGATTTAAGCATGCTTTTCCAAAAAACCAAACATTACTACTCCATATTCATAATCATATGTTCAGATATTGTATAAAATACAAGGAAAAATTAGAATTAAATATCACTTTTATTTGTATTACATGTAATATAATAGAAATAGTAAATATATTATCACCCTGCAGATTCAGTCATATAACTGCTTTTTCAATCCTATACTTTATTTAAAACTGCCCTACAAATAACAACTAAGGATGAATAAATCTTCATGTTTTCAAAGTTTTATGGTCTAAGCACTCTTTTTGTGCTATACAATACTTTTCAGTCCTATACTTTATTTAAAACTGCCCTACAAATAACAACTAAGGATGAATTAATCTTCTTGTTTTCAAAGCTTTATGGGCCAAGAACTCTTTTTGGAGGGCTCATAAACCTAGATCGGGTCCATAAAGTTACACCTGAATGCACATACCAACTTGTATTTGAAGTGCACGTTCTTGTTTCATTTCGAAAAAAAACTTCAACAGAAAAACATAGTAGTTTAATACTATAAAGCAAGCTAGATTTGTAGCCTTAAAGAATGTTAAAAAGTGTCCTGTTATTAGAGTATTATAGGCATATTTAGGTTTTGATCTTCATTTCGGCCCCTTCATATTTGATATGCACAAATTCTTCCTCTCCACTCCTACCCCACAAGCATCTTTGAATTAATTTCACCTTTCTTTTGTTCACTATTGCATAAGAACAAATCAGAACCACGTTTTCCAGCTCAAAACCTTCACCCGAAAGAAGCAATTCTGGCTAGCATGGGAGGGAACATTTGTGCTATACAATATGTTGCTTCTGTGACTGCATTGTATTCCCTCCCCCGTCTCCCTTCTCCACCCCAACAGAACAAGTCTCCACTTAAACATCTGTGTAAAAAGGTATGGCCAACTTTATCATTCTTGGAAAACATCAGCACAGATCTTTCCTAACGTGTATGTTCTTGCAGTGGTGGTGGACATCAACCATAATTTTTCAAACAGAATTCAGTGATAAAAATTAATTTTTCTCTTGCACTATAGTTTATTCCTATTGTATTCTTTCCACAGGTCTTCAGCTGTCCTTTAATATCTATAAATTTCATTACATGATTTCAAAAGGTCTCACAAACTTTTAAATTGTATCCAACACACAGGAAACCAAAAAAAAGAGAGCTTTCTGTTGGAAAAGAGCCAAATAAATATTCACCTACTTAAGTAAGTGCATATCATCTTGGGGAAGATAAACTGAAAGTCAAAGACATTAAATTGTATTTTAAGGACACAATACATTGGAAGGACAGAGACAAGGAGAGAACATTCAGCTTACATTTGACGTTGTGACATATATTTAGACATATCAAGAATTCAAATGCAAGTCTCATCTGCTGATCTAGAAGTAAGTATGCAACATGTCACAATTCAGATTTCTTGAGTGCAATTTCATCTCATTGTTACTTGCAGACAGCTCTAGATCTGTGTATGGCCATATTTGTGGACTACAAATAAGTCTTACTACTCTACTTTTCTGTGAATCATTTAAGTCTGAACATGAAATATTTTCCATATTAAAAAAAATAATTAGTGGCTTTTTATTTTGTCACGCCTTCATTAAAATACTATGTCTTATCTGAGGCCTGTATGAAGCAATATAAAATTGATTTACAGTGAATGCATTTCCTTTCATCCTTTCAAATAACATTAAGATGACAATTTTCTATTATGTAGTGTGTTCATTTTCTTGATATTTAAAGGTTGCCTTTCTGTTCCTAATTGTTAAGACTAAAACAGCAATCAGCTTCTGAAATATCACTCTTCTTTCTGCTCTTAAAGCCAGAAAATACACAACTCATTTGCAAACACTGCACTTAAACAAGTGGGTGTGCCAGTTCTAAATGCATGCTACATCCACAATATGTCCAGGGAAAACAGAGCAAGAGCATTTGCCAAGGCTCTGCTTAATGCCCTTTTCTCATTAGGCCAAAAAGCAGTCCACCATAAAGTAACTGGGGTTGCTAATTCAACAGTCTTCCCTTGCCTTTCCTCAAATGGCAACTGAAAACTTCACATGAAATTAATATAGACACTTCTTACTATTTTTTTCAAGTAGCAGTATCCAATTTACCTGTGTTCATGTCAGGAAATAAGGGTCCCCAATAACTTGAGGCACCAAGGTATGCTCAAGCACATCAGTTTAAGCTTGTCACAATGACTGCTTGCTGTAGGGCAATGAAAATGAAATTTATTATCCTTTTAGCTTTTTCCTACCCATCTGCAACTGGCTCCGGAAACAGGGGCCATGATTGGAAAGAAACTTCTAATGCTGCCTGGAAAACTGGTCTGTGAGGTGCTTAGGACCATAATAAACACAAACAGGGCTGATCCTTGCCCTTTTATACAAGTACACAATTATGGGGCAGTCATAGTAAGCCTATGAATGGCAGTTGCAGGTTTCAGAGAGAAAGCAACATCAGGGACTAGTTTTAACCTAAGTCAAAGCTGAGACATCAGACTGGGAAACAGCTTTAAAGCTGGAATGGAAAGGCAGGGATCTGAAGTTCCTTCAGTTATTTATTGTTCTATGTATGTCCTTCAGGAAGCCTAATAAGAGGAACATTGTTGGAAACCTGAACCTAAAAAGAATCAATTTTGAGGTCTTCTGAGGTGTCAGAAAAAGGGCTGTGCATCATCACTGAACCATCTAGAAAGCATAATCTATCTCTTGATTTCATTGTTTTCATGTATTAGTTTGTATTAGTTATATAGTTAACACATATATCTCAGCCATATTTAGAATACAGTTTCAGAAACCCACAGGGCAGGGTATTTCCACTGCCTCAGCAGAGCCCGTTGGCACAAGTAAAAGCCTCTGTTCCAATTACACATCTTGCACAGTCTTAACTTCAAATTTATACACAGCAACTTATTCAAGACAATGAGAAACCAATAGCTTAAGAATTTGCATCACACAGCTTCAAACATCTGGGGAAGTTAAAGCTGGATTTGAAATAAGGCAGAGTGTGTTAATCCTGCTGTCCATGTGACACCACACAAAGCAAAAATGCAGATGAGTGCAGTACGTAGGATGTTCCTATCTCTGGGACCCCATTTCATTCTTTCTTCTTCCCTCCCTAGTGGGAACATATTGGGAAAAGCTGGACACAGAACACTGATAATAGTGTCTTGTAATCTCTGACAGCCTTGAATACTGAGGTTTTTTTCCCAGTGTGTGTTCCTGTCCTACTTGGCCTGAGAACTTGTAACTTCATTTATTTGTCCAAGACGGAATCACATAAAATTTTCAGTAGTAATTACACCATAAAAATCCCTGATTCAAGCCCATTACTTTTCTGTACTCATACTTGTTTCAGACAAGCTTGCGAAGGAATTACTCTAAATTTGCTGTGGCACTATGGCAGAGTCAAGCCCTGAGATGCTTTAATCCTCTGCTCTTTAACAGCATGAAATTCAGACTGCCAAAGAGTACCAATGGGGGAACACTGTCTGTGCTTTGATGTCACGTTACCTATTTCTGCCTATAAAAATTTCCCTCTTGATTTTTCTAGCCTTGCATCAAATGTGCACAAAAAAGATAAACTTCCCAAGAGATTATTCCAACACAGGATTGAACACACACTTAAGAAACTGCTTCATTTTGGCAGGTCCTAATATTGATGGGCTATGCAAGCCTAATATCCAAACCTTTGCATTTCCTTTCTTTCCTATTCCTTTTGGGCTTGTGTTGGGGTTTTTTGGTTTTTTTTTAACTCAGAATAACTCATTGTAAAAATTGGCTGCCAGCCTCCCATTTGAAAGTGAAGAAAACATCTTGATTTAACATCTGAGCAGGGATTTTTTTTTTGTCATCTGTAAACAATTGGACCATATGTAGTGTGATGGGAAACATGAAGGCCGTGATAGAATATCATTTAAGGAACCTGGTGTTTAATTACTGCTCTTGATTAGCTGGAATAGAAATTAGCTTTAAACATTTAGTTTGCAGTATCAATTTTAAATGTATATGAAATAGTTCTCAATAAGTTTAATTAGTAAAAATGCTGATGATTGTAGAGATATTCTGATTATTTGCAAGAATAAAAAATAAAGTTATACATATTTCTGACTTTAAAAGAGAAACACAGTGGTTCAAGGATAAAAGAAAGAGCATAGACTAACATTTTCTCTCTGCTTCTTGAAGAGATCCTGAACTTCCCTTGGATTAATCCTGTATCTTCCTGTTTTGCCTCAGATCAATCAGTAAAAGCCACTATCTAATAAGCTCTCTAAGCCTATTCTTTTTACATTCTGAGCTAGTGCAACATTATTAATACGGTGGGAGGGAAATGTATGTCTTCTGCATATCCAGAATTTACTGCTTTATCATCAAAAGTCCCAACACATAACCTGTAACTCGGGTAAGACCTTCCCCACTCTTTCTTTGGAAGCCAACACAGCTGCATCTTCCTATCAATGCAAACTAACATAAAGGGAGATGTCATCAGTACGTCTCCCTTCCTTCTTACTCTAGCCCTCCTTCAACTGGCAGGTAGCGCAAAATTTTACTCTGTGCAGCAAACTCTCCTTTACATCTGCCTGAGTTTCCTTTATCAACTGTGTCACCAGAATACTGAGGCTGTGAAAAAAAATGAGCTTCAAGACATCTATCGTTTTGGCTGGTTTGGCTTTCCTGTGTGTCAACATAACAGTTACTTTATAAATACATGTTCTGTGAAAGGTAGAGTATCAGGAAGCACCTATAGCAACATTTTACTATAAAGCTGGGCAGGATTTAAACAGAAAAGAAAGAAAACACCAGGATTCCTGGCTCCACACAGTTTCCCTTCATAAAAACTGCAGGTATGTTTTGAGGCTTCATGTATGGGACTCTCAAGAACTGGCAAAAATAAGAAAGACAGTGACCTTCTCTCCTGACTCACTTATGTCAGGGAACACTTGTGATATTTCTGATGAAACAAGTGGCACGTATTTTACCTTAAAAAAAAAAAAAGTTAAGATTTCTTGAATGATGTGTTCCTTTTACAGCTGAAGTTGGGAAAAGATTTATATTTTGATTACTTTTGATTGTTCAGTAATGTGTATATTCAATATAAAACTGAGTTCCTGAACAATCCTTGTGTCTGTTTTCCCACGACACAGAAGTTCTCAATTCTGCACTTAACCCAGGGCCACCAACTTATCCCCAAAATATTGGTTCTGTCTCCCTGGGTATTTTGAGAGAATATTTCAGGCCCTGAGGCTACAATGGTTGGACATGACCATTGCAGGGAATTCACTTAACTTCCTTTTGCTGAACTAACTGCCATCTCCATAGAAACAGAAAAAGAAAGACAGCTGGTAGCCAGCAACCAGAAGTTTAAAGAATTTATTCACGCCAGTTTCATCTGTATACTATCACTTGAAATCTGGAAACACTGGTCACTCAGAGGACCTTGTGCTGCATGTACAGTATTTTAGAAGGTGGATAGTCTGCATATCAGAAAAATATTTCAGGTTTGTTTTTTTAAATAGTGTTCCTGTACTTCTGCTTATACTTAAACTTCCTTGTCAAAAATGTATTATATTGTTGATTTAAATGCTTTTAATAGCACAGTCAGTAATGAGAGAGCTGAGCAGTAAAGGTCAGAACAAAGAAGATTAAGACTGAGAATTTTAATCCTACTCCTAGCACTGATGCACTGCCTGATATTAAGCAAACAGCACACATGGAGCTGATGAAAATTTTTCTAACAGTTCCTTTCAAAAGTAAAAAATAAACTCATTTCAGAAGCATATATAATAGTAATTGTTGACAGTGTTACTGTCAACATCAGTTATTTTCCAAAAGTTTCTTGCAATTTTTTAAGTGGAAGAAGTTTCAAGAAAATTGAAATATTTCAGCCTGAGTTTGGCATAAATAAAATATTTTCATAAAATCCTTCAGTGTTAAAAAAAGGATAAATCACCCTAGAATGGGATTCATCTGAAAGGTTTAGAATTAAAACAATTTTTTAATGAATACTATCTCCCTCTTCTCTCATTTTTCCCATATGAGAAGCGAGGATAACAGCTGTGGAGATCACAGTTTACTGTCTCCTCATCCCTGCTAGATAGCTATGTGCTTTATATTGTGCTTCTATTGTGCTTCTTCCCACACAATCCTTCTCTCTCTGGGTTAGCAGATGGTCCAGAGTCCAGAGAGAACAGAGAGGGTTAGAACCGGTCGCAACAAAGGCAGTTCAGATCCCATTATGAAAAAGAAGAAGGGGAATGAAAAGAAGGAGGTATAATTGGATTCCAAAGCAGGAATTTCACTTTTAGATGGAAAAAAATAGAGGAATCTATACTCATCTTTCTAGACATTCATTTTTGTACATTAAAAGAAAAGACAATTTCCCTAAAATTTAGACAAGCTCTTATTTCTTCCACAAATACAGTTCTTGTTAGTTGTTTCCTGCTCATAAACGACCCTGTATGTTAAATTTTTAACACTGATGTTCCAGTCCAAGTAGAACTACTAAAAGAATCTGATATCCTTGAAGAGCTTCTTAGTGACCAAGAATTTGAACTTCCGACAAACTTTGAGGACAGATTCAGAGGTGACAGAAATGGAGATTTTCACATTATCATTCAAAATATCTATTAGAATTTTGCATCTATCTGGAGTGCCACACTGAAGCATATGCCTATATGCATATAAATATATTTTTCATCTTTATCAAGATTTAAACAAAAAAACCTCAAAACAGCTTAACCTTCCCATACTTTTATTTGCTTTATTTTCACAGAAATCTGAAAACAAACTTATCAATTCTACCTTCCCTTTATTCAAATAATGCAGATATACACATTAATAGTAGGATTTGCCATTATCACAGTCCTTGTTGCCCCTAAAGAATGGCACCTTCTCACCCCACCAGCTGGAATTTATCCTAATGAAAAAATTGTACCTGTCTATAATAATTACTAGCATTGTTGATCTCAGATCACAGTGAAAACATGATTCTCTTTCCTGGGGGGCCCAGAAAAGTACCAGCTTACATTTTCTTAACTCCACAGTGAAAAGCTGAAGTTAAAAAAAAAAAAAGACATTGATAACCTAGAGAATTATGAACATCTGATCTTAACTCTTAAATTAGCCATATGTTGAGTCTCAACAGATTGACAGTACTTATTAACATGAATGTAAAGTTTTAATATTTTAAATCTGCATTTTATTAATATTTAATCCAGGGTCATAGGTAATGTCCATGTGTGTCAGATAGAAAGGAAAGAAGGAGGTATCACAGGAATCCAATTACTTCTGCTTCTAATTGCAAATGACTTTCAATATTGAGGCAATGTTCTTCTTATGTGACCTTTAGTGCATATTCGAGACTTCATTAAACACCTTTTGTTCTTGTCAGTTCAGGTAAATCCCATCTTGCCCCATTCTTCTGAAAGTATCCTGTCATCTGTTCATGATCCAATGAAAAAATGATTGTGGCAAGAAACACACATGGAAGTATTTAAGATATTTGCCACAGTTTAATCTACATGCAGGATATAACAATTCCCATACAAATTTTTCTTGCACAAACTTCAGGAAATGTAGAACAATTGTTATTGTCAATGCAATTATAAATTTTGCCTTGTTTTTTACAGTTTATAGATAAATACTGGTCCTTATAACTGCTTTACTTCGTGCTGAACAACCATGGATTTGAAGTTTAAACAATGTATTTATCCCAATAAATGTTATGCTTTTTAACAGAAGAAACATTCTTTGAACTCAAATTTTAAATTAAATCAAGATAGTGTCATGTGAAAAATTAAATTATATTGATTTCCTCATAAAGAAATATTCATACCATGCAACAGTATGTAAACTGTGTAAGTTAATGCATATATAAGTGTTAAAACAATAACAGTATAAAAATTGTTGTAATATAATACTGTTTAATAATCATATGTTAGGCTAAGCACTATCGTTTTGCTGGCGTTATACATGCAGAATGCATTATATGGGCAATGTCTATTATAAACATGAATGAAACTGAAACAGTCTATTTTATATTGTATTCAAATAATAAGATAATATAAATAAATGAATTGAGACACATTCTAAGAAATGGTTTCTATTGTCCCTGAAATTATTCTTTGTGAGTTTCTTTTCCTGTTTTGTTAGGTGTTTGATCTGCAACACATGCATCTATCTCAGCTTCTGTATTTGTAGTTGTGAAAGATATCAGGGAAATGGTAAACTTGTCTTATTTTCAGTTATATTCTTTAAAATGCTTTGTGCTTATATATAGTGAGACCACATTTTTGTAATAACTGTTTGAATCCAACATGTCCAGTTGATCATTTATCTTCATGTGACCCAACTCAAAGGAAGTGACTCCAGACAGGTGACTGTCTTCAGTGAAACACGAAGAGGGATAAACATGAGTCTCCTTTTCTTTCACATGCACTGCTAAAGAGGCACAGCGGTCAGGGGATCCCCCTGTAAAGCCATCACAAGATTCAGATTTGTTTTACAAGAATTAAGTCAGCTTCCAGTCCAGGAGAAGCTTTTGTTTTTATATACACTGATGCAAAAAAAGCCTGTTTAAATTAAAACTCAGCTCTTTGAAAACTATGCTGAAAACTTTTATGAATAATCTTAGATTGATACAAATTTTGTCCAGTTTTCACAGATTTGAGTACTTTGAAACAGAGAAGGGCATACCTTGAATGCACATGTAGGTCTCTCTCCCCCCTTGAATTTTATCCCCTTTGCATTATACAGGCACCTTTTAAAATTCCACAAATCCAGGCTTTTCTTTTCAAACCCAGGATTATGGAAACTTAATTTGTTACAAAATGTGAATTTAAATACCCCTCTTCTTGCCAGACTCCAGCTTTAGAAACTGGTGTTAAGATAATAATACCAGACCCCAGAACTGGAACAGCTTCATCTTCTGGAGCTGATGGAAATGAAGGCTTCAGACAAAAACATTTATCATCCTACATTTCTCATATTCCCTTCATTGGCAGCAATAAAGAAATGGTGTAAAATGGGAACCCCGAGAATGTACTCAAACTTATGCAGTGATACCACATCAGATAAATGCCATTTATAGGGCATTTTCACAGTTGGGTTTGGCCATCCTAGACCCTGATATCTTCCTTCCTCAGCCTTAACCATTAAGTCAACTTGACACATTAGTGCACCTTCTTATTTCGAGTCCTCTCCATGGCTGAGCTGTTCTTCCATTGCATCCTATGCTTCTTCTGGTGGGCACTACTCCCAGCCCAGTGCAGCTTTCAGCTGCAAACACTGCTTTTCCAGCAACCTGGAGCAGAGCAGACTCAAGCAGAGTAGAGTGGAGGAGTTATCTTGAATACAAACAATGTGATACAGGTGTAGCATCACATAAGTGTGTCTGAAATTGGTTTTTGATACTTTTACAATATTTTAACCTGTGGTTTGAAAACTCAGTACTGATGACCGTATCTTCATTTTTCTATACAATAAGAATATTAAAGTGTTGATATGCACAGGAAAAATATATATATAACCACATGTGAATATTAATAAATCATAAATCTAACTCAGTAAGTCATATTACTAAACCATACAAATAGGACAAGTTTTGAAGTTCACCTAAAGAGCAAATTAGATTAGCATCTACTGTTACGTTCAGGTTAAATCCTTGAGCTTTTACACATTCTGGGGTTGGAGGTTTATTTTCTTATTTTTATGTAATTGAATTTCTCCATGTTTCCAGTACCAAAGGATTACACATTATTATTTGAAATAATCTTACTTTGCAGACAAGCAGTACATTTTCCTTCAACATATAAAACCCAAACATTACTGGCATAGTAAATATGTATGTTTCAGAACAGGAAGAAAAGGAAAATGAATACCAACTAGAATATTTACAACAAGAACAGTTTAAAGAAAAGATGTGTTTGATCTTTGGCAAGATTCCTGACTTTGAACTGACAGTAGACAAATGATTATGGAGAGAAGATTCATGAACAGCTACTCCTCCACTTGTGGACTCGTACATTTGCCTATGCAGCCAGCATTCCTGACCAAGGAAGATCTTTGCTCCCACGTATGTTACTGAGGTCAATTATTTTTGGTACATTAGGACAGAAGGGAGGGAAGGGGGAGAAGGCCTTTCAAGCAAGGCGGCCTCATTAATTTAAAACATATAGTAATGGGCTCTAAAATAACAGCATTTTAACCAGTGAGTTCATTAAACATTTTCTCAAATGCATAACCATTATTTTGCTTGGTCAGATGTTTTCTCAAAGGAGAGTTCATTCATTTTAACTGCTTAAAATAGATGATGAATGAAGCAATTTGTTTTTTTTATTTACATTTTACCATGGATAATATTTTATTAAAAATACCACCACAAAGGAGCCCAGTACAGCTTTAATCAGTATTTAGTTTTCAGAGCAAAGCTTTCTTTAAATGTAAAGAAAATAGATTATGTTGCTTTACATTTGTGAATGAGATACCGTAAGCTTTGGTACGTAGATGTTTTGGAAATCATTGTAGCATACACCTCATCTTATAAAATGATTATATGTATGGTAAAACATAGGATATTCAGAAGTATGGGTTATTGGTCACAGGTAGTGGTTTTGCCAGGACTGACTTCACCATCCAATGCTGACATCTTAGAAATGAGCTTAATGCATAAGGCAGTAAATAAATTTAAGAGGCAGTTGCAAAAATAAAGGAGTGCTGGGCTGCTGCAAGACAAATGTAATGTAGCAACTCACATTATCTGCTATGATAGATTGGGATGAGCATGTTTAACGTCTGAGGAATCAAGTAATCCAGGTACTATTTGCCACATTTGATCTTTCCTGTAGGACCCTGGGCAGCTCATCAAACCCTTCAGAGTCATCATTATCTTTTCAAATATAGGGTTATTCACCTACCCACTGAAAAAACTTTGAGAGTCTCACAGAACTCTGTAACTATCAAAATATAATTTTTAAGATTCCAAACACTACTGTGGGAGTGCCACATGGGGGAAAAGCAAGAAGTTCTCTCTCAGTGCAAAGAAAACGCCTTTGTGTGCATGGGTTGGTTTATATATCTACATACAATAATCAGTGAGAGTGACAGCAGTGTTTAACCAGCAGCATTGACACCTTGTTAATGTCTGAGATTCACTATCCAGAAAGCTCCTGCACAGCCTGCCATGAAAGTGAAGATCAGAACTGTCACCCAATGCATTTCACAACTCCACTATGGCCATTAGACCTTGTAAGTCTATAGTTCACTTACGCTGATTTCATTGTACCTTTCCATTCATTTCTGCAAGGTGATGAGTGAAAACACTGGTGGTGCAGCAATTCAATTTATCTCAGGTTGGGCAGCTTGGATATTCAAGAAAATGTATGAATACATTTTGTTTCTTACTGTTAGTCTTTCCTATAGTGCTGCTTTTAATAAGTGAAGCAGAATCAGTCTGGGCAGAACAAAACTAGGTATTTCCTTGGCTTGACAGGTGGAGTCCCTCTTCTGTATCTCCACTTCATGCAAATTGGATGAAGATTCTGTGGAGATGAATGTCCTTTGTAAAACTAGGCATAACAAAGAGTTTCAGCAATTATATTTTGAGACTGTACAGGACATTTATACTAGGGAACAGACCTTGTGCTGAACCCTAGAAAGGGCCACATTGTACCTTACACAGTAAGATACCTTATAGACAGGAGGAGAAAGATCCTTGGAAAAAAAAATAAATAAACACAAATTTAAAAAATACCAAACCAGATCTAGGATTAAGAGTGCTTACCAGAATTAACTGCATCTGCAAAATCACTTGCCTGTGGTGTTCTCTGTACTACAGAGCTGGTAGCTAAATGACATGGTATATAAATAAGACATACATATTATGCTATAGATGCTACAGCAAGAACTGCTGCTAGGTCTGGACCTAAGAAATACCAGGGTCATCAAGTAAGCCTGGTAGAATCTGACAGGGATCCAAATAGTAAATTAAACAATGCAGTAACAGATAATGGGGATGTAATTGCCTTCATTACACAGTAACAAGTTCTGAGAAGAGATAAGATTATTGCAGACATATGTTGTCCCTCTTGTATTTAAATTTTAAATGAAGAGACTGGGTAAAAAAAAAAATCTGCATTTTGTTGACATTGGTTACTGACCGAACCCAGAAGTTACGACTTTCAGACCGGTATAAGAAGGCTCCTGAATTAATCCTAATCTTTTGTTTTTCCCTACATGAATTAGGTCAACTGTGGACTACCACACTACTTGTATTTATAAATACAAGTTTATGGGCCAGCAAAGACACATCCAATTGCTATAGCTTGTCATACATTTTGATCTCTCTATTGGCTCTTCCGAGCCAGCAAATTTCTATAATACTTTCTGCAGCAGTTTCAGAGAAGCATGGAGAATATTGGTCAGCCCTGCAACCTAAGTGCAATTCCTATTACATTAGAGAAACTGTTGCATTTTAACTACTGCTACCTTGCCCAAACTGAGAAACATCCACAGTATCAAAGGTTGTGCAGACAGCTGACATTTGTTATGTGTACATCTGTAGGCAAAAAAACCCCAACCAGCATAAATAAGGCAAAGAAGGACAGATTTCTTACAGAAAATCATACTGAGAATAGGGATTAAGATTCCTCTTCGGATGGTCTAGAGTTTAAAAATACAGCTTTCAGTTGTCAAAGCACTAACGTGACCAAGTTACTCTTACTTTCAAGCAAAAAGGAGGTGACTATCAGTGGGAAGAGGTATCAGTCTGAGACCTTTGAAGAAGTGTGGTACTATAGTGAACATAGCAGCTACATGAGGCATTATTCTTAAAGCTCTCTTCATATTATACATATACTCCAGGTATATATGTACAGATTGTGAATGCACAGATATGTTTTTGCCAGTGTTTGAGTACCTCTGATCTGTATTCGCTCCACTTAAGCAAAGATAAAAGTGAATTCTGCGTGGTCCCTTTTTAATATTATTTTTAACTCTCTACCTTCAGACATCATTTCACTCCTCCTCTGCTAAACCAGAGACTTCTTACTTCTTTTATGTTGAATAATTCAGAGTATCATATTTATGTACTACTTGAAGGCACCTTGAATTGCTTTTCAAAAAAAAATAAAGAGGAAAAAACCTCAGAGGAAAAAAAAAAAATCCAAGAACTAAGAAAAATATCCCTTTCAGCTGAGAAGGGCAGGTGAACAGCAGCTTTGTTTGATCAGCATTTACTTTAAGAAAGTCGGCAGACATCAAAACCCTGTCGTAGCAATCTAATTATACAAGAGTAAGAACCATCATCCAGGAGGAGAGGGACTGACCAACAAGCATGGTTGCTACACGCAGTTACAGAAACCAAGCAGAAATCATTGTACCCCCAAAGACTTCCATGAACATTAACTAAAAGAAGTGCCAAATTCTTCTTTGGTGATTAGGGAAATAATTAGAGCAGTTATAAAAAATGAAGCAAAGACATTCAATAATTGGTCATATGTACCTACAACAATATGATTCAACATAAGTAAAATGTTGCTTTGTGTGGAGCTATGCACATGATTGTATTTAGCTCCTGCAGGAAAACATCATGATCAAGAGTACAAAGGGCTAAAGATTAATCCAGCAGGAAAAGAGAAGTACTGAAGATACCGAGTAGGCAGAGGTCAATGCAAGTCTATGGAAGGGTTTAATGCTGCCTCTGCAGTAAGCTATATATGGAGACTAAAATATTTACATATAAACAAGATGACTACATGTAAAGATCACATAAGTAAATTTTATACATTATGCTGCAAATGTCATGCAGGAAATATACTCTCTGATTGATATGCAGAATGTTTGCCAGAACGGTGACAGCCAAAGTAAGTTCAAAGTCATAGGAAATGTTGTCATCAGCCTACTGTAAAAATGTACAATTACTTGCTATTCTCTTTCTGTTTAAAGGTGACTACTACCATCTTTTTTCCCTAGGCTACTTGTTCACTGTAGCTTATTATCATTACAAAGTATTATAATGGATTAGCTTTTCCATATTGTGTTCATATTGGGAAGGGCATGTTTCAGACAGCACACTGACAAGGTTTTTGAAAAGGCATTTATTCCTCCACTAAAAATTACCAGGCAGCTTGTTTTCAAGAATAAAAATCTCTAAATTGGATGCTTGCAAATTCCTCTTTCCCAATAATTCATTTAATAGAAGGAAATCAGAAAGAAGAAGAGAACAGTATCTAATTAATATCTCTTAATGCCCAACTAATGTAAAGCATGACTCCAATTTATAACTGAACTATATTTTTACATTGAAAAATTCAATTACATTTACTGACAGACTTTGAAATGCCACATTATTTATATTGGCAAACTTTACAGTCTCAGTATATTTATTAATGTTCGTTTCACAGAATAAAGTGTATACATAATAGAGATCACTGCATTCTTCCTTTTTAAATCTTTCATAGTGATGTGTACATCCACTGGAGTAGCATGGAACTGCCTTGTTGCTGGATATCCAAAGGATCAAATAGTGCCAGCAGTTAATTTGTTCTCCCTTTTGGCTCTCCAGGCAATACTGGATAACCTTGACATTTCTTTTCCTTCTCTCCTTCCCTCCCCTTTTCCCTCTTTCCCTCATTCCCCTTCTTTCCTGCTCTTTTTCTCACACACACACCCACGCTGCACTCTCTGTGCACACATCAACAATTTTGAGCTGTGAAGAGGTTCAATTGCCACCTTAGTGACTCACTTATAATGCACAAATCATTTACTAGGATAGCTTGAGGACATGACAATGACAGAGAGACATCTGTTGGGTGGATGGGATGTAAAAAAGGAGGGGGGGGAATAAAAAAAAAAGGAGGTTATTCACAGCTGGTACATTAGCCATGCTAGCCACTAGGCCACCATGGTGTCCTAGTCCTACAGCTTCACTCTCCTCCTTTCTGCCTGCTCCCTGCTGTCAGCTGCCAAAAGATATCTGTTCTCACCCTTTGCTGAATGAAAAGGTGCTAATGCATGACTTCAGGATATGTCAGAACATACAGTACTTACAAGTGTTTGGAGATGCAGCCAACCTGACCATGGGGAAAAGAAACGAGTAGCTAAAGAGAGATTTTCTTGAAAAAGAATGACTAGAAAAATAGTGAGGGGGCTATTCCTTTTTCTAGCTGTGCCAGGCACATGGGTTTTTGTCTCCTTGATGCTCATCTGCATTTGTTATAGAGTACTAAATATCTTACCAAATGTTCAAAAACTGGGCTGAGTTTTCTTTTGCTTATGATTTTTTTTTTCACTAACAACTTAAAAATACATACCCAAAGGAAGAAATACAGAACAGCTAGAAAACTTGCAAGAAAATAAATGACAGTAAGAAGAGTTTTTTTCTTTTAATTTAAAGAGATAGAAAAGAATAGATTAAAGGAGGGGCTTGAATAAATTGTGGTTAAGAAAACAATGTCTGTCTATACAGCAAAAGTGCCAGAGTGCAACAGATACTCAGGCTATTAGTCAGTAATCTCTTTAGCTGCACGGGGACTGGTACACATGTTCAGCATGCCAGTAGGATTCTGAAGGACCTGTTTTCTCAAAGGATTCTGCTGGCCAAAGTGGCATGAGACAATTTAAAAACCACTTTAATACTGCAGTACAAAACTGTCAAAAACCTGTAATTATCACTAGGGACAATTTCTGAAGTCTACAGGATAAAATATATCCTTGTTCACATATTTATGATGTCTGACACAAAACCACCAAATCTAACCCAATAGCTCAGGAACCAAGAGTGGGAGGGAAGAGACAAAGAGAGGGTTATGAAAAAATTTTTAACCTGTCACAGTGAGACCAGGCTCAGTCTGATCACTGCACTCAGTAAAACTGGAAGCGTGTTCAAATAGAGCTGTTTTCTTACCCTTGGTTGGAAAATGTCGCTGTGCAAGACTGAACAGCAAATTAACATCGAGTTTCTCGTGAACTGAGGAAATTCGTGATAGAAACTGTTCAATTATTGACTGAGGCTGACAGTGAAGATATCCAAAGATTAAATTGGTGCTCAGAGACACCTATTTTTTTGTTGGTAGAAGATATGAAAGCAAAACCAGTGGAGATCCTCAACGGCCTTTCAGAAAATGATCTGTGGAATTGCTCTGGATGTTGGCAGCATCACGTGCAGCTGTGGGTCAGCTTGGAAAGGAACTGAAGAAAGGAACTGATTTTCTTAATTCATTAAACAAAAAGTTACAGGGACAGTCTTATGCTTTGGGGAGTTGGACCTTATACCTAGCATGGAGCAAAACAAAACCACAAACCCAACCAAAAATTCTGAGGCAAGGAGAAAATGGTGATTATTTTTTGCAGTGAGAGAGAGATACTTTTTAATGACAGTAAAGGATTCTAATATTAAGGCCAGCAGATTTGAAGGTCATGCAAACATTTCAAAAGGTACTGTGTATCTATGCTCTATAAAAAAGTGTCCCAAAGTGACTGAGGCATGCATCAGTCTTTCAGACGCAATCTAATACCTTGGACGTGCTCCTGGTAAGAGTTAAATACCTCAGTGGTATCCCTGGGTCACCTCTGAAGTTGATACTTCCACAGTAGGTTGTGCATTGTGAGTTTGCCCAGAGGAGGAAGGGAGCAAGCAGGGAAGAGGGGAATGTCTCTTTCCTTAACTGAACAGGAAAACCAGTTTCCTTGAAAATAATGTGTTTACTAGACCTATTATGTTAAAATTCTAAAGAGAAGGAATTAATGACTGCCCTTGGTAGTGGTTAAGTTCCAGGATTTCAGCTTTCTAGACCTCTCAGGAAGACTAGAAAAAAGTATATATTTTTCACAAAAAAGACCAAAATGTGAATTTTTATTAATTATTATTTTTTGAGCAGAGGCTTTAATAGTCCAAATAATATTTCTTATTAAATATAGACAATAAAAAATGGGAAGGAATCTGATCCAAAATTGGAGTTTTCAGAAAAGATTTTCCAATATGGACTTGGTTGGACTAATAAAAGGGATTTTATCATAAGATTTGTATCATAGTCTTTCTGCCTGTCTCAATATACCCACCTTAAAGTTTTACACAAATGCTGTAGTGTCAAGTAGCAAAAGTGTGTATTAATAGAAAAGTAATAACTCATAAACACAAAATAACATTATTGTCCTCATGTTAAACAAACACAAAAATCAATAATTTTCCTCTCTATTCTTACTTAATGCTAAAGAAACAAAAAAATAGAACTGTCACTGGGCAGAATTAAGGAAAAAAATAAAGGAAAAGAGAATCTCTATTTTTTCACCCTTTTGATGTCTTCATTTCTGTCACATGCTGCTTACGTGTACAAGTCTATTTTCATATCAATTTTAGTTGCCCTTTAGTTAAGGAGAGAGTTCAATCGTATTCTATTTTTAATTGTTATCACAATTAGCAGAAAAAGGGAAAGATATTTTGGTCTTTGCATGTTTCAGTTCTTCTCTTTTTACCTTTTTTCAGTCAATTTTTGTTTCATCTCAACAAAAATTCTGCTAGCACAACAAGCATAATGCACACAAATTATAATGAAAATAGAGAAGTTCAACTTTAGTCCTACATCATAGATGAAACTTAATACAGTTGCACTTCAGTTCCTATTTGTGATAACAAATGACCTCAAATATCTATTGAAATACAGAATTGACAGATCTTCCTAAAAAGAAATCTTGACTTAAGAAAATGTCTTGACTTTTGCCAGTTAGAATGTAGATGCAACACAGTGGTAATCTTGTTAAAAAGGCCAAAAAAGTGATGTTCACCAGTCCTGTGGTTCAATCACAGAGACATTTACCCTAATGAACAGAACTGGAGGTAGGAGCTGCCACACTATCAATTTCTGAGAATCATCTTTCACAATTCCCTTCTGCAGAGACGATTGTCAGAGGCTGGGCTTCAAACAGGCAGACCCTTAATTTCCACTTATTAAATAAATTTTTGTTTAAGAAATAAAATCCAATCTACTTTATACATTATGATACAATTTATAACTCTAGGTGGAAGAAATAAATCCACATGTGAAATGCAATACCAAAACTCTGCTTTATGTGCAACTAAAAGCCAGAGATGAGTTTTACAGCAATTTCAGTTAGCTTTATATAGTTCAGTGTTAGCTCCAGATGTTTTCAAGTTGTAGATGAACTGCCTGCTTTGGCACTGACACCCTCAACCCAAGCATCACTCCGTCTGTGTTTGCAGTTTCTTTGCACCTTCTGACTGTAAAAAGCACAAAGTAGATTTAAGCTTTTTGGTACGGAGGTTAATTGTTCTAGGAGGCTCAGAAATTAGCCAGTTACATCAAATCCTGCTTAATGTATTCACTTAAAACTCACCATAAACATATATTCATTAAACAGGATTCAACTTTTCTTATCAGTGCATGGTAACATGAAGGAAAATATATCCAAGCGATAAGATTTAAATTTAATTTGTATTTGTCTTTTGTATGCTTCATGTCTTTTACGCTTGTTTTTGTTATAAGGTCTACAATGATGACTGTATCCTCATGGTTAACTGGTTTCAAGAGGGCAATGCCAGGATAAAATTAAAAACAACTGCAGAAGAAGCCATGTTATCATACAGCTAGGGATTTTCCTCTAGATCTTTGTTTCTGAAATTATAGAGGGTCAGTATGCATTTACTCCAGATGACTTTTTTTTAATCCCAGTATAGGCCTAATATTTTATTGTTTCTTGGCAATGCAAAAAGGTTAACCTTTCCCACTGACTACCAAAAAAAATTAATCCAACTTTGCTTTATTTTCTCAAATTAGTTAAGGACAACAATACCTCTCTAAAGGAGTCTCCCATGGCATCCAGAAAAGGAAGAAGTCTGAAAAGCTAAAGGGGCTAAGGGTTCAACAATCAAGGTTCAAATGATGTACTCTGAAGTGACATTTGGATATGTAACGCTCTGAGCTCCAGGTCACTATAGAATTAGAGTGCTAAACATCAAATACATCATGGTGCATGACTCCTTTGGGGCCATTTCCCTACCTCTCTGCAATAGTTTTTGGAACACGCTAGAAATGAATTGTCTGAGAGCAAATTTCCAGCTATAATGAACCCGTGTGTATGATTTTGACTAATTCACTGTTCTTTCATTTCATTATGCACTGATTAAGGTATCTGTAAAAGAAGATTATCAGAATTTCAGGCACGACCAGGGTTTTGTGCAAGTTCCTTGCACCTGGAAAAGTTCAATCAATATTAAAGTTATAAGGTATAAAAGCCAGCTAATTTCATAACCTTCATATAACAATCAACATCTTTTGATATTAATTTGTACAACTTCTGTCTCTGGAAATGCATCTAACAAAGTCATCTCTCAACTTATACCAGTGCAACAAAAACTCTAGGCCAAATGTTCACATCAAAAGTAGGGGATTTGTTTAAGAAAAGGCTCAAGTTCAAATTGGATAGAACAAACAAAGAAGGTGCACTATAGCTTACTGAGAATTCATGAGTAATTAATGATAATCAGGCAAAGAACTTTTATATTAAAATGAGAGATAGGGAATGAATTTGTCTTCTTGCCAGATAAGTTATTCCTGTAAAATTTGTAGATTGGTTTTTTTCTTGGATTTTTGGTGTCAAATCTTGTACTGCAAAATTTTTCAATATTTTGGAACCTAATACCCAGAAAAACAAACGCAATGCTTGATATGGACAAATATTTGTACTAGAAGTCTGGAAGTGTGGCTATAAATGAGACTAAGATTTCTGGATAAAAGACATCGCTTTGAAACATCTTAAAAGACAATATTCCTCTTTCCCACTAAGCCACCAGTAAGACGTCTATTTCCTGGTATACCTTTAGCTCTAATCAATGCTATATTTAAGCACATTAAGGACAAAATACATACAACTATATATTTCTAATCAAAGAACAAATGTGGCTGTTGTTATTTGCTAAATTTAAAAGATAAATTGGTGTAGAAGGTTGTTTTTTCCCTATGATATTTCTTAGCATCTTTTACTGCACTGTCTAGTGTCTGAAATTAAACATATATTCTCTTTTGGTTGAGTAACAGCTTTGCAACTGGAACCTAATTAATTTTGCTACTGACATTTTGAGGAGAAACATTTCATTAAGTATCTCTGGCTCTAAGTAGTTCTAAACCACAGGTTTTTGAGTATAATTGAAGAGGAATTAATTTTTCCAATCTGGGAAAATACAGTGTTTAGGAAAAGACTCTCATCCTTAATCAGACAAAAAGTAAACCTGTTAGAATTTATTTAAAACAAATTGAAAACAATGATGGTAGTTTTAGTGAATTCAAACATGTAATTTTTTTAGGATTAAGTTTGTAATGCCATCTTTGATTTTTTATCACTTTTACAGGAGGTATTGGCTCATTTTAAGTGGAAACCTATATTTTTCTTCTATAAAATCATAAATGGGTTACTTCAACAATTTCAAAACTGTTTTTGTAATATCTACCAAAACACTGAGAAATATTGAAAACTCACTTAAAATATCTCACTTTCATAGTTGTTGATATGATGAATTTTTAGAATACTTATATTTTTTCCCCATATCACAGAATCAAAGAATAACCAGGTTGGAAGAGACCCACTGGATCATCGAGTCCAACCATTCCCACCAATCCCTAAATCATGCCCCTAAGTACCTCATCCACCCTCACCTTAAACATCTCCAGGGACGGTGACTCAACCACCTCCCTGGGCAGACTGTTCCAATGCCTAATCACCCTCTCTGTGAGGAATTTTTTCCTTGTCTCAAGCCTAAATCTCCCCTGGCAGAGGTTGAGGCCATTCCCTCTCGTCCTGTCCCCTGTCACTTGGGAGAAGAGGCCAGCACCCTCCCCTCCACAACCTCCCTTCAGGTAGTTGTAGTTTTCGTCAATATTACTTACTGGTCAAGTCTATACACCAAAAAGAAGCATCCTTGCCTTTCTTCACCGCTAAACTCTGGCACTGAAGTATAAAATCCCCATTTAAATCCTATCTGCACCCAATCTCCTTCCTCTCTCTTTGGATGTGCCTGTTTTGCTTTGTGAACAATTACAAACATAATACTCAAACTTTCTTAGCAGCATCTGTTATTTTCAGTTATAACTGAGTGAGAACAAATAAAAAGAATTTTCTATTGTCTTCAGATGAAAGAAGGTTTGTATGTGTGAGTTAGTACTGATGAATGCATGAATGCAGATGCAGTGTTACATTTGATTGGTAATTAAAGTCAAGTACCCCCAAGTTTAGGGAAAACCCAAACAGCTAATTACAGGTTTTATACTACAAAACAATTGTAGTATCAAAAGAAACCTCAGGGAAAACATAAATCTACAGGGATTTTTTTTCCCCAAATTCTGTAGTAGATTCTCTGGGAATGTAATTAGAAAAAAGGAGGAAAGAATGAGACAGCTCTCCTGCTCAACTATCTATTTTCATACTGCTACCTTGCTTCATCAACAGTCAACTTCACAACACTAGGTTTTGGAAAATTAAAGTATCTGTGTTCTTTTACTCCTGTCCCATCAACCTGCTGTTTACAAGCACCCCTACAAGGAAAGACAGCAGAAGACTGATGGAAATAGTTGACTGTAGTCCAAAGGTAGGCGTATTTCTTTCTCTTCTCCAGAACAATGCAATTGACATTCCATTTTTGTTAACTGGTTGAGTAATAAGGAATAAAGTCCTCCTTTTCCTACGTCCCTGTCTGACTAGAACCTTTTAGTTCTTTTGACCCAGTTTTTATTCTACTGGTATTATGTGTGCAGAGATAGATCATCATCCTATGAAAATGCAAACACTAAATGATAGCTCTTGAACTTCTGAAGAGTATTTTGTGCCCAGATACTTACTTTGAAATTAGGATGTTTTCACACTTTTACTTCTATCATTCTTTATATGTGCTACCAAAGAGTGTAATTAAAGTGCTTCCCCTTCTCACTCATTGCAACATAAAAAAATTCTTCATCTGAGTGCTTTATCCAGAAGTGTAAGTGAATTAGAAGGTAAAAAAACCCCACAGACTTCCATAAAGCATTGATTTTTTTTTCCTTACTATTAGGAAAGCTTTAGGAGAAATCATTGTTTCTAGCCATAGATAAATTTACCCACATTCCCTATGATGGGCTTCACTTGGGCTTGTGTGTGGAGCATGGTACTGAAGGGACACACGTTTTGCTAAAACTGTATCTATCTATATGAAACGCTTAATAATGTGCAGTATAATTTAGAACATTTCAAAATATGGTTCATAAGATTATATGACATATATTTGTTATTTGAAGTGATAAGTTAAAACACAACACGTCATGATACATGCAGTGTAGTGAATGAGAGATGACAATTTAAATTAGCAGATAGACAAAGAAAACTATAACAACTTTTAGGATGATTTGAGGTTTCTACAGGTGACTGCTGTGAAGCTATGACATTATCAAAGGCAATAGCTCTAGTGGGCTTTCACCTCAATTTCTTTGTTTGTAGGATATTGTTAATTACTACCTGTGTAAAATACTTAGGATTCTTGGAAGAAAGATGTATTGTCAGTTCAAGGAACATGATTATCACTAACCATTTAGAGCTGTTATATATTTAATACATCTTGGCTTATCATTTTGCATCAACATGGTTCAAAACATTTAGGGCAAAAGGTAGCTCTTTTTGAGGCATCTGATCAATGTTGTATATTCAGCAGGCTTGACTGAATCTGGTGTGAAAGTAATCACTTACAAACACTCAGTGTTGAAATAAATTACTGGATGTCATTCTCTATTAACCTAACAGTTTAATTTGGACAAAAATATACATAAAAATGAAATAAAACAATTAGGTAACACTTTAAGTGGTTCATTATTATTAATTCATTTAGTATTCATTGTAACTGTGCTGGTCATAATGAATTCATTTGATATTAATGTGGATGTTCTGCAGCAATTTCATTGTAATGCAGTTTTAATTCATGTGCCATTAAAATAAAGCATTGTCAAAATTTATATTTATTATCCTAAGTGCATAATTTCTTATTTTCAGGACCAAGGAATTACTAGGTTTGTTTCTTCTGAAGTTAACTTCATATTTTCATCAGTAGATTGCTGATGCTGAGTGAATTAATTTCTTTACCACTATACAGCATACCCATGGTACTTTATTTAAAGATTCTAGGCTGTACATGGTCACAGTCTGTAAAATACTTAAAAAGTTTGGGAGAAGATGCTTAAATGCAAACTCAGTTATATATTCCAAGTAACAAAACATACACTACTAGTATTTAATGATAACTTATCCTACAGACAATTATACTGAATAGTAATATTGTAAGCAACATGGAAGTCTTTAGATGTCTTCGATAGACAAAAATTTAAATGAATCAGAACTCTTGTATGTTTCAGTTGCCCAGAAAATGGAAGTTTAGCTTGTGCCAGTTGAAACAGAACACATACTAAGTACTTTAAGGAATAAACAAGCAATTAATATAGATTATTAATAGAATAGATAGAATAATATCCAGAAATGTGTTTAATTTTCCACATGACCTCTCCAAAATATGAAATATATTATTTATTACATTTGACAGAATGCTCAGCTATTGAATATTGCTGGAAAACGCTAATTTTCAACAGAAATGTTTTGTTTAATTTCAAGAAATTAAAGTATATTATGAATTTCAGAAACGGAACTGGTGTGGAAGGGACTAGGGACAATTGCTGTGATGCTCCATGTATCAACAATCAGGTATTCAAACATTATTTATAGTCATATCTAGCCTGTTCTTCTACTTATCTCTGCTGGAAGTTCTTCTTTCTTTCTTTCTCTCTCCTTTGCTGCTTCTTTGCCAGTCACAGGCAACTGGATTTCAGTCAACATCTGCCTGTTGGGCCCAAATGAAAACTATTTTTTTCCAGTTTGTTCCATATCCATCAGCTTTCATTGTACAGTTGCCTGTCACTTGAAAATCAGTTGAAATCTTGCTGTTATTTTTTTTCTCTGACTGAACAATAAATGAACTATTTTTAAAATTGTGGTAGTTTGTGTAACCACTGTAGTGGGAGAATTAAATAGGAATGCAAAATTCTTACAACAGTAAATGTGCTGAAACAGATTAAATAGATGTCAGCTAACCTTAGGGACAATACTTACTCTGTAGTTCTTTGGACAGCAAAAAGGTTAAAGAAAAAATGTAGTCGACTTAGGGGTGGAAGGGAGCAGGTTGGAGGTGTGGAAGAGGACAAGGTTAGACTGGATTTAATGCTTTAAAGTACTATGCTTTTGATAGGAGCATTTGGTGTTCTCAGCCTCTAATGTGAAATCTCTTGGCTTCAAAAGCAACCCAGAATGAATATTGGGATATACTAAAGCAATAAACAGGAGATGCTTCTACATTTAATTATATAAGTCACTATTAAATAATAATTCTAGTTTTCCCGTGATAATCAGCCAGACAACTAATATAAAAGGATTCCTTCCTTACATTTTTTTCATTGTAGTTCTCCACACAAAGTTTCTTTTTACTATTGATCACAAAAAGAAACATTAAATCTCAAAGGAAGAAAGGTATCATCCAAGGTATACAGAAAATATTTGTAGTTGATCTGGCCTGTAAGGAACAGTGGGCAAGATCAATAAGGTGAAAAGTGAAGATGCAGCCTTTCTGGTCTCAAAGCCTGACCGCTCTTTGTTGGTCCAATAAAAGGTATTGCTTTAATCTACTGGACTTTGTCTACTAAAGAAAAATTAAGTTTAAGTTTTGAGCCTATTTTTTAACTCTTCATATGGCCTAACACTATATAAATAAGGGCACATACGCATGTTCTTGCCTTTGTATATATTCTCCATGAAACTAATTTTTCTAAGGTCATTATACGTTAACTATTTATCTTTTGTAGACTGTGAAATCATAGACACAGTTTAATATTCCCACTCAGGAACAGCCTAATAACTACAGTGTACAATGTTGGTGGGCAGAAAGCCTGGACAATGTGTACTGTTATTTCACGTACAGTAATAAAATGTGTCTAGAACCTTGGTGAGATTCATTCCCTTGCTATGTTCACATCTTCACTGATTAACTATAGTGTAGTAAACATAACAGCATTTATATATGGAACCAGTGTCTGAAAAGAGTATTGTAGGGGAATGTGACCTTTTATAACTGTGATTTGACAGTGATTTAAGGTTTTGAACCAAAAAGAAAGGAAATGGCACTAAACACTGTGTCTCAGGGAAAGCTAGGTAATATGCTATATTTATCCTACCTGTGCTAAGATTTTAGAGTCCTAAATCCAACAAAACTGTTTGATCACAGTCAAATATCCTCAGCTAACAACAGTGAAATATTTACAGAAATCTCTGAGAAATTCGGTTCAGGCAGTGATGTTCAGACTTGTCAGAGTCAAAAGAGATGTGAAATTGTCCATTGCATAGATCCATGAATAAATTTCCAAAATAGAAAAACACCTGGAAACCTCCTTATCCTGAGAAGAAAGCCAGATCATTATACATGACAGCAAGAAGATGTTGAATTTATTTAGCGGGGGGGGGGGGGGGGGTGTTGGGGAGAAGATACAATACTGCTTGAGTGTTGTCATGATTAAGAGCACTTAGTGAGTCAGAAAGGGAGTTTCTGTATGTTATTGGATTTGAAGGACACCACTTGTGTGAGAAAGTCACTCACTACAATGGTACAAGTGTTTGGGAGGCAGTTTCCATCCCTTCTGTGGAGACAGGAAGAATGCTGAAGCCAGATGAAAAATAAGATAAGAGAAAACATGACATTAGCTAGGAGTAAATGGGGTAATTGACATAGAGATGGTGGAATAAAGGATCTGGATTTCTTTCTCCATTGTGCTTTTCCCCAATTAATGTGTAGCATATATACAGCCTGGCAAACAACAAGCAGAACCACACTTTCTCCTCAAGTTTTAAAATATCAGTCCAAAGTGCTGTGAATATTGCATTAGTTAAGGGTATTGAGTGAAGGTTTCTACTGAACTAACTCCATATCACTTCCTTCAGTATATAATACTAATGCTATTACAAATAATAGCAATAATAACCGCCTTTTTGCTCCTGGTATTTTGCTCTGTTACGTGCTACTTAAAGATGAAATTGGACTTGATTTGATTCAAACATACTGCTACACATTTATCATGAACTTCACGATATGTGCTCAGTCTTTCAGGTGCCAGATTTTCTGGACTAAAAACCACTTCTTTTAAACACAATTTGTTTTGGGGTTGCCCCTGCTTTTTTGCAAAATGAATCTTGCTGCTTCATCGAGAATCTGAAAACTTACTTGAGTATTTGAAGTGATTCACATCCTTCCAGAAAAAGCAAGCAAAAATATGTTGAACTTCATCTGTCACAATGCATAAAGCTCCCTCTCATTATTCCTTATGGCAAATGGTAAGATGTAGTATAAACTTCTCATATCATCAGGATCTTTAGGTCAGCTGAGCCCAAGGGTTTAATTTCAGGTATGAGCTGCAAAATGAGCCACATAACACATTGAATCACCAATTTAAAGAAATAACCTTTTCTAGAAACAGACCAATTATCCTTGAGTGCTGGATAGTCTGTTATTGGAAAATGCATGTATGCAGATGAAAGGAGAAAATCAAGGATGTCTGCCTAAGTTTATAGCACTGATGCCTGATGTGTGTTCTAACTTTTAGTCATCTTTTTTTTGTCAAAAATAGAAAGTCTAGACATTAACATAATGTTCACCACACTAAAAAATATATATATTTAATACGTTAGCATTTACCTTCAGATAAGGTAGACTTTATTTCACCTCCAAAAGAAATAACGCATTTTGACATTATTTCTACAAAGACTTTTGAAAAGTTTTACTAAAACAGCTTACCAGAAATCCATTATTAATGGTTCCTATTATACATTCTTAGGAGTTTGCAACACATAACGTGTATTTACAATCATGCTTGCAAAAACTGATGCACAGTTGAATGTTTAATTTCTGCACATAGTTAATGTAGTTGCCATATAGATCACGAAGTTCTACAGCAAACAGGAATTAATGTACCTGGCTAGCTGCTCAAATACCCAAGCCCACGATTTGGTACACAGATAGAAACTAACCACATTAAAATAAGCATACAAACTGCTAACACATACATACACTTGAAAATTCCAGACCAGAAGATTACATCAAGAGAGTTGACAAAAGTTCAAAATGAAAACTTTGATAGCTTGGTGAAAAAATATCAGTTCATGAATGAAAATTCTTTTTACAACCAATTCCAATGTAAGATCAAACCTACATTGATGAGCAAGCTCAGACCAAAGTGAAAGGCTAAAAAAAAAAAAGCTGTGAAGGAAGGAGGGTTCCATCAGCCGCTGAGAAGATAAGGAGAAAATATTAAGCTGTCAATTCATATGCAATGCAAAAGTAAAATAGCAAAACCAATAAAACAAACTGCAGGTATTCTAAAAATATATGAAGGCTGGAAAAAAGTATACACAAGTTATACTTGTGTTTAATTCATTCTTAAATGATACTACATTACTTACAAATCAATATACTGCCAAAGTCAGTTGATGTACAAATTGCAAGGCAGTAGATACTTGAGCTATAAAGTGAGACTTGTTAACAACAGTCTGATGGCAGCATCCAGATGATGAGCACTTGCAGGTGATTTAGCCCACTAACTAGCATGCCTGGCACTAAAAGTTAAAATGGTCAATTTTGTGAGTAATGAAGGCATGGAGAAGTGCAATAGTGTCAGTTACAGAAGAAAGGTCTTTAATCTCATGTTATTATTTAAATGTTGAAATAAATTTATCTATATATGTTTAAATATGAAGTTCATCAGATAATTTTATGTAAGAGGATGAAGTTTCTGCAAGCCAATGGAAAGTTTAGTAAGAAGTCAGAAGGTATTTTATTTTTGTTGCAAAGAAGAGTACATAGTTTTTAAAAAGGAAGAGTTGTAGTCAGGTTTTAGTTGTTGGTATTATGGATGTCTGGAAAACATCCTGATAGATGCTGTGGAGCTCACAGATTTTTATGCTATAACAAAAAAGAAAGTGTTGGTAGAGGTATGTTGATGTAAATGCCAAGGAAAAGTGGAAGAATGTTGACTTCATGAGACCCAAGATGGAAGTTTATACGCCATCGGCTAGTAAGAAAACAAGATATGTGTAATAGGTCTCCTAATGATTCTAAGGTCAGCAATTTTACTATAATGAGATCTGGCTTTACTAGGAGTGAAAAAAAACCAACCCAAAACAAAAAACCTGTACAAAAGGAAAAATAGTCCAGAAAATATTGTCAAGAAAGTCAAAATACTGTTCTGTTCCATGGACAGTTTCACTTAATCTCTACTAAAGGAAGTAAGCAGGAATGTATTAAACCAGTCAGAAACAGAACAAAGACATACTTAGAAAACAGAACTGAAGAATCCGATGTCCATCTCTTTGAGAATGCAGAAGAAGACTTCTATGCTACACGAATTCCTGATAAATACTTTTATTTGCATAGAAATGTGCAATGAGAGAAAAGATAATCTAGTTCTACTAAAGAAATGGACCAGCTTTACCATCTTACTGTACAATGACAACCTACTACTTCATTTACATGGGACAGAAAGATTATGGTCTTTTTTACATGGAATCGAAAGATAGATAGGTCTCCTTATTTTACCTTCTACTGTCATTCCATTCATCATTCTGCACACATCAGGCCAACTTTAGAAACATACAGAAACACAGAGATAGCCTTATATAAGGTTTAATTGCAGGACTAGTATCTGTTTAATGGTAACCCTACATGAAGGAGTAAGCATACAGAGTGTCTAGAAGACCACAAAGTGACAATGAATGTTTCTACAATCTAGAATTTGATCAATTTTACAAATAATGTCTATAAGATTTCTGCTTACTGGACTGATTTTGGAATATTATTTAAGCCTAAACCACAGACTGAATTCAAAATGCATAATTTAATCATTCATTTCAAAACCAAATCACCTTAAACATCTCATATGGAGCTGCATACATCTCTTATAATCCTAAAATGTAGCAAAAAGTACAGGGATTGTTGACAATGGATACTGGTGAAATAGTGCCAATGTAACCACTATAATATTTCTTAAGAACAATTTTAGGATATTTTATCTGCAGTATTTATTTATAATATTTCTATGAAAATATAAACACAAAGGAAAAGACAGAAACAAGCACTATATATATATAAATGTATATATATAAAGTACTATATATAAAAAATATATATGTATACAAGATATAAAAGACAGAAAAAAGGACAAGTTCAAAATTAGGACCACTGTGGTGATAATGAAAGTGCAAATGAGAAAAGACAAACAGAACATTAAAATACATATAAAATAAAAATATAAAATAAAGTATTCCACGTATAAAAGAAGGATGAACAAGAGGAGAGGAAAAGGAAAAAATGCACATTGTAAACTCTGAAGTATGCTATGAGACATTATCTAAGTTTAATACAAAGGGTCTAAAGACTTATTTTTAAATTCTAAGCCAGGAGAGTTCAGGCTGTCCAGTACCTTGCATGCTAAATTGGAAAAAGATTCTCTGGTAGCTGACTCTACATAGTAATGTAACAATAGTAATTGCTGGAAATGAATTATGCAAAGGATATATTGAAATGGAAAATATTAACAAAATTTCAGTAGTCTTGGTAAACATCTTTTTGTTTTGTGTACTAATCTGTTAAATACAGCGGCATGTGCCTTTGAAGGAAATATGGAAGACAAACCAGTCACTGATTAGTTACAGCAGCCAACTACCTTCTTCAACTTCTCTTTTCAAAATAAACTCTCTTGGTTTCTGTCCATAAATGTAGTGGTTGGAATATCAGTAAATTATAGAGGTTTCTGTCTACAAGTTTTCCAGCTGATCCACACGAATCAATGTCCTATTGTATTTTATCTTTATTGACACACACTGTGCTGAACAGATGACTTTGTTGAATATGCAAGTTACAAGAACTCTCTATGAGAGACCACGAATAGCATGGTGTCTGTTACCACCTGATTAAAAATATTTGCCATTTCAGACATATCACTTGAAAAATGTCAGGTCATATTCTATTTTATGTAGGTTGTAGGTTGCTACAATTTTTCTAACTATCAACAACTAACAACTTGGCAGTGTGTTCTACAGATGCACAATCTATTGGTTTTCAAAGTTCTGTCTTATTTCATAAAACAGTGATCTCAAAGGCATTCCCAATATTTCCCAAATATGAACACTGAGCTATCATAAAACACACTGCTTTCTAAACAATGACCTTAAACTAATTCTAAGAATACTACACAAGATTTCAAGACCACTCTTTAAGATCACAACCAATCTAGAGGAGCGATGCATGTGAAGCATCACACATTCTCCCCTTTTGACTCTAAATGATTTTGTCTACCCTCATATACTAATGAAACAGCAAATAAAAACTAGTCTTAAAATTTCCATTTAAAAATATAGACAGAGATTCAGATATATCCAAGAAGTTTGTGCCTATGGTTTTCAGTAGAGCTCCTCTGCACACAGCTTAACTGCTCCAGAAGATATTCACACCCTTTGGTCTGTTTCTGTTCCGGCTATGAAATTAAGTTAAACTAACTGAATGGAAAGATAAATTCCATTTCTTTTGAATATATAGCTGACACCATATCTCAGTTGCTCAAGACTTCTACTAATCGCCTTTCTCTGTCTCTAAAGAATAACTGCTGATGGGAAAGTTAATTAGCTAATGTCTTTAAATCTTAGGGAGTACTTGGATTAACAGATTTGTATATTCAAAAAAAGTTAGAAATAAAAAAGTCAGCTAATTTACTTTGTATTCAAATAATATTATACCTTAAAGAGAAAAGCTTCTTATATTTCAAAAAAGAAGAAATGTTAGATTAAGTGTTTTAAATACTTTTTCTTCCTGTCTGTTGATACAAACAATTGGAAAAAATGCAACCTGCAGCTGGATGTTTTCAATAATGACAAAAATTTGTGGGTTCAAGCATTACAACAGATCAAGCTCTAGAAGAGTAAAACACGCTGGAAAACAATCACTTAAACTATGCAAATTTGTTCCTCATCTGCACTAAGCCGTCACGTACAATTAAAAACCTGAAAAAATCAACAGAGTTTTGCCCATTAAAATAAAAATTTCTATTTGATTTTAAGGTTGTGTGAATGTATGTTTGACTGCTCCTAAATGCTTGAAAAATATGACAATAGAAATTTTTCTTTTGTATGAAATATTTCTGCATGATTAATCACAAAACTAAAGTATCAGGGATAAACACTCTAAGATAAGGTTGCATGCTTTAAAATAGTGTTTTAAGGGAACCAATGCAATTTAAAATAAACTTGTTCGTGCAACTGCAAGAGAAGACCATAATAAACCCATAAGTTTCTGCAAATGACCCATTGGAAAACCTGTACTGGTCAAGACCTTTATACTAGTTGCAATAGTTAATTTTAATTTTTAATTTTATTTGCTTTTTAGTTGTTTTATAATTCCCTCAAGAAAACATCCCAAATACAGACCTACATAAATGAATTTCTAAATAACTTTATGTAAATTCAGATAAAGGGTTAATCTCTGCAATGTAGTCCAGGAGTTCAAGTAATGAATGGAAACTTGCCATTACTGTTACTCCTCAGCTGTTTGAGCAGAAAGAAAGAAAGAAGACCGAGTATTTCTAGGATTTGATGTAGATGAAATCCTAATAGTTTTAATTTCTAACTAGCATTTGGCTAGACATATTCAAAGACTATGAACCCTCTTTTCCCACAGTGCTCTTTTTTGGATGTTTTCCTTTTCACTATCACTACTAAGATGTGGAGGAAATATTTAATTGAAAAAAACCCCCACAACTTCTCTTTTGCCTTCTCACCATTTAACTTAATCTAGTTGATTTCACTTATGTAGTGCGTTAGGGTAAATGAGATATTTTACAGAACTCACAGCTTTATCTTTTTTTTTTTTTTTTTTTTAATGAAAAGAATCACTCAATCCTGCAACAACTGAAGTACAAACAGCAAAATGTTGTTTTCACTGACAGAGAACCATTGCAAAAAAAAAAAAAAAAGGAATATGCATCTCTCCTAAAAATAATGCATCATGGGAAAGCTAATATATTTTTAGTTCATATTTTCACTTAGAGAAAGTTACATTTTGTGAATTCTAAACTCTACAAAACAAAGGACAAAACGAGTAAGTCATCGTCTTTTCCAATTACTCTACTGTGCCATTTGATTTGATGGATATTCGCCTTTCAATCATGCCACATAAAACGAAGGATTGAGTTCTGCTGCCTTCATAAGAATGTCTGATGAAAAATTGTGCTTCAAAGATTACATTACAAAAAATAGGGATACACAAGCCAGTTAAGGTAAAGGAGAAACTGACAAAGGCTTCAGATGGACATAGCTTTAATTTTTTTCACTTATGATATTTTGCCTTTCAGACTAGATTTTTACATTTTAGGGGTACAACTAAGAGACTATTTAGAATATACATAGAAATTGGTTAGTGGACTGCCCAAATAGCTAATGGATATATGCAATACTTTCAAATTTTAGCCTCTTCTCTCCTTCTGTGAGCACCAGTGCTGTTGTAAGTCTTCGGGAAGTTTAGCTAACTAATGTTTCTCAGCCATAAAGAAAATGCCATACAATTAGAAAAGCTTATTAGTATAAAACAGAAGAAGCTCTGAATAAGGACTGAAGTTTGGAAATGATTTTACAGCCTTTTAAGTATGAGAGACACACAGCAAAACAGGTTGCTTTGCCATCCATTCATCTGATGCTGAGTGTAAGGTCAACATTCATCAGCACAAGTTGGAGAGGAGTCTGTTCATGTTTACTGTTCCACCTAGTATTCATAAGTGCCTCTTTGTGCATACAGACTGCTTAATCTTTTTTCTTTCCTTGAAGTCCACCTTCCTGTATCTTTTTAATTGCCTGCTTTCTCTGCTCACTAAGAGATTTTAGATACTATTTTTCACATTTTTAGTATATTTCTGTCTAGTTTTTATCCACTAGAAATAAACACAAGATTTATGTGGGATTTTCCTATTTTTGAGCATATTTCCCTTAAAAACAAGTGGGAAAAATATCATTATTTATAAAGCTGCATGGCTCTTCAGATTACCAAGAGCTTTTTTATGAGTTGAACTTGAACTTTGTTTTCAGGATAAATAAATAATTAAAAAAAATTGGAAATATTTTACTTTATATGCCTTCCAGAAAAATATTTTAACACAGCATGGGAAAAAAATACCTATTCTGGAATTTGATTTTTTGTTTATCGGGACTTTGTAATGTACTATTGCAAAAAATAATTCATGCAAAATAATAACAGCCACTATGATTAAGTTAAATAGTCTAAAATACAAGAAGGAATATAGTTTAAACAAACAAAAAACCACAACAAATGTAAACACTATTAACTTGAATACTTTCAAGTATTTTATTTTGCTTAAGTTTTAGATAAACAGTGAAGTCCACTGGGTACAAATTTCTGTTTTCCTAATTCTAGGAATAGAGCTCTTAATTCATAATACACATCAATACCATATAGATAGAACCAAACATACATTACCTTTTGTTCATTGTTTTTGTGTTTAGTATTCATTTAAATTCCTAGGCGATAACTATGGTACATTTTAAATTAATAGTAGGTACATTATTAAATAAAACTTAGTAAATGATTTAGATTTTTAGAGCAGAGTAAATGATACTTTTGCATAAGGATTTAGTTTTTTAAAAAACTAATACAATAAATTATTTTCTATCTTAGTGTTCAACGACAGAGAGCAGGTATTCTGTCTTTTAACTTTTTTTGAAGCATCCTTGGTCTGCAACGGTTACTTTCATGATGAGTAAACAGTTGGCAAGGAACTCCCTCTTGTGGTCAAACATTCTTAATTAGGAAAAAAGAACACTGAGCTGATGGTAAAGATTATTATATTAGAACATGGGTCACTTAAAACCATTAAGATTAACAGTACAGATATAAGTAGTTCTAGGGAAGCAGTTCACTGCAAATCAAAGGTGAACATATGCTTTTAATTTTTTCCTGAAAAATAAGGATTAGCACTGCTGTTCTGGATAAATCAATTCTGAAGTGAACTCTCTACCTTGCCTCCTTTCTCCTTTCTAAATCAGAGCTATATCTATAACAAGATCTTAATTCACAATACACGTCTTTCATACAAAGCACAAAGCAAGTATAGCTTCTCAGCAGTTCTGGCTTCTGATGTGGCATTCACAAAAAAGTGAATCAGATGAGCTTCAAAAATTGCAGAATGGCTGAATATTTCTCTGAGGTGTATTAACATTTACAACAGGCTGTTAACTAGTGTTTGGCCATGGTGTGTGCCAGCACTGTCCCTTACACTCTGTGGCGATAACTGAATAGCATCAAGTCAGGAGATCTTTGTAGTGCTCCAAGTTATGTATGTGATAAAATAAAACTCCGATTTCTGGCAGACTGAAAAATCATCCTGTGCTTAATAGCTTGATTTGAATGCTGCTGCCAAATACTTCGGCAGCAACAACAAAACCCAGCTGCACCTGGAAGGACCTTTTCTATTGATTTTTCTTTTATATTGCACACTGAATATTTCTGCCTCGCAAAGTATCTTCATCTGAGGGTCAAGTTCAGTTTCCTCAAAGTGATTCTAAAGATTTTCATGAAATCAGTACTGATATCAGGCAGGATTTATTTTATTCAATTTCTTACTATGCTGTTCCACATTAGACCTGTAAGATGTAGATAGGAGCATGAAATGCAGTGGTGTAATGCACCAAAGATAAAGTATTTGTCTTTGACCTACTTTTTCTATACGATACGATTTCCCTAAGTAAAGTTTTTAGACTCCAGTTCCTTATGATGGTATGGGGAAAATAAAAGTGAGCCAAGGAAGACACATATAGGTATAAAGGAACTGAGAGGAGAGCAGTCCTTCAAATAATGTGGGACAGTGGATTGCTGTCAGGGCTGATGGGCCAAAAATTAACTCCCTCCTGCCCAGTAAATCCACCTTCTTATCTAGGTTCATGAGAACTCAAAGCAGTGGCATGGGAATTGTTTGCACTATGAACAACAATGCCAGCAGAAAGTGGGCACTCGCAGGAGCAGCAAAATATAATAATTTCTCTTTACGAGCACTTTTACTCATGCACATTAAATGCGTGACAATGCACTTTGTCTTCAGGACACCTCACATTCCAGATAGCAGAAATATGGATGGCAGTATAAAGATTGGTATTACATTTAGCTTTTGTGGAAGAAAGTACAACATTAATCTTTATTAGGTAAAAAAAAAAAAAAAATCAAGGTTGATGAACAATGCTACTAAGAGAAGAAGAAACTGCTGTTTATTAATAATCGTAAGTTTAATATCTTAACTGAAAAATATGAAGTTCAAAGTCTACACTTTACCTCTAAAGCATTGAATCTGATATCTGGAAAAAGCAGGGCAGAAGATGTAGAGAGTAAAAGGCATCTTACACTTTTTCAGTCCTAAGGTGCTGCCACACACATTCTTTGCCTGTTCCTCCAGTAAGCAGACACTAAAAAAGTTAAACTCAGCAGGAGGTGCCCAAGGGGTCAACTCCTTGAAAAGTTGTCTCACACGGAACCTTCAAAGGAGTGTACTCATGCACTTATTGGAATTACTGACGTCATCACGTTACACAAAGACCAGGTCAAACATGAGACTGTCCTCTCTGCCAGCAACCTGGGTCTTACAATCAAACCAGTGTATAAATATAAAGGATAGCACACAAAGAGGACAATGAGTCCATCCGCTTATACTACTTCTCCTCCTGCTTCCTTGTGGTATGGAAATACATAAGAGTCTTTGATTGTAGTTGTTATACTTTTGTCCAAGACAGCACTAAATTATGTCTGCTCCCATAGAAGTGCACCAAAAGTCAGGTGGACTCTCAAGAGATGTGGATGAGACTGGCCATTTCCTCATGCTTAGCCAAATATCAGTGGAGATACGGCTGAGTTTCACACACTGATTCTTCTTGAATACCTTGTAGAATACAGAGGTAGGGCCGCTATAGTATCTGCGCTTCTAATCAGTTTTCTAAGCCATAGAGACAAAATTCTTGGTGGATGTCATTTCAGCACCTTCTAATCTTCCCTTGGTGGAGAGCATCATGACTGATCTGAACAGGTTTAATTGGAAAAATATGATGTTTGTATTTATGTCAAAACAGACACCACAAAATATTTTCAAATTGCTGTGCAAATTAGCTCACACAAACTTCTGATATGCTGCACGTTCAAGTGAAAAAAATTAAAGATTAATTGTACCACACTTGAATATTTGATATATCATTCAGGAATCACTTTGCTAATATATCCTGAATGCATCTTATTTCTTAGTGAAGCCACATCCATTATGGAAGTCACATTAAGTTTTACTTATTCATGTAAAATGCTTGACCAGAGATATGAAAAATGGAAGTTTTCCATGTGAGGAGATTGACTGCCTCTCATATATGTTGTGTTTTTCAAACACCTTTATGAATAACTGTAGGATTAGCATAAGAAACTCACAGCTTTTGCTTTGAGGTTGCAAACTTTTCCCTTGGCTCTAATACTGCTCCCTTGTTTTGTATTTACCTCTAAGGCTCTGTTCACATATCTCATAAAAATCCATAGGTCTTTTGTGCTTGTTTTTCTCACGCTGCACCATGTAAAGCAACCATACAGCTGCAAAAAATCAATGTGCTACACAGTCCACTTGTGCACTGATGATGCTTCATGAATAGAAGTATAATTCTTGCTATTGAGGGAATATGAAATTTGCTATTAGAACTCCCTCAAGTATTTTCAGGATTTATGTTTTAAGGATTCCAAAACTTTATTTCATGGAAAATTGAGTTCTACAAACAATGTTATATGTAAGAAAAAAAAGATATCTTTGAATGAATGTATTTTATTGAAGTAATTACATTATCAGCTCAGGTTTTATGTAAAAAGTCTACAAAGAAACAGGATATTTTTGCTAATAAAAGAACATGAAGGACTAATGATAGTAGAATATTATCACCACTTCACCAAATGAACTTTTTTTCTTTTGGCCTAGAAAGTTTTTTTTGGGGCCGGAGGAAGGGAGGGGAAGAGGGAAGAAGAAAAGCCAAACATCAAGAAATTCCCTGTACAAATAGGAAAACTGAGATTTGTATCTAAGTGCTTTTCCTGTTCAGCACCAGGATCTTTGATCCTGAGTAGTAACGACATGTTGTGTCAGTGTGACAGTGTATAGAAAAAAACATACCTGATTTTGCCCTCTTTAAATCACACAGAATCACAGAATCACCAGGTTGGAAGAGACCCACTGGATTGTTGAGATAATATTTTATGTTATCATAGTAACCTTGAAGACATTCACACAAGTCATGGCCCACTCCTTTCCATTGGAAAAGGGTATCAACAACAGAACTTTCCACTATAACTCACAGCTGTATTTTCATCCTGAACATCATATAACTGAATAGAAGCATACATGGGCCACGAAGAAGTAGAACTGACTTGTCCAGTTCTATGCCCTCTGTGAAAACAAATGCAGGCAGAGAACACATTCTTGAAGTGGGAAACAATTTGAGATGTCAATTTGAAAACCAAGATGTTGTTATGTTAACACTGGATTTTACAACACAAGTTATAGAATGAAAGATCTCAAAGGATCCCTTGGTGATCACCTGGAAGGCAACTACCTGCATGTAAGCCATTGCTGCAGAAGTCTGTAGGTGCTTCTTTTACACCAGTACAGCTGCAGCAGGGTTTTTTTTAGAACTGATCCCTAAAACACTTGAGACACTGATTAAAGAAAGTCCCAGATTGGTATTAAAAATGTGCTCTGGAAAAGAGCCTGAAATACGAGAAGTTTTGATTGGCTGCACAAAAGCTGTGGAAGTATGAAGTGAGTCTGTAGACAGTCACAAATGTACGTAAAAAAAGTGAGTGGTAAAATGAGTGGGTGGCAAGGCTTTTTAATATCTCACTGTGGAGAAAGAATGAGACATCATTGAGAGTTGTTGTGAAGAATAATACCTGAAGCATTAGAGCAACTGATAGGTGTCTGATGAATGTTATGACTCTGGATACAATGAGGCTTTAAAGAAGCACTTTTTATTTATCCTTTTCTCCCCTTTACCTGAAATTTAGAAGCTGAGAGGAAACAGATTCTTATTTTTGACAATGTGAGTAATTTTGAGAACCATAAAGACAGTATTATCAGTGGAGTATGTGATTCCAGCTTGTAGGACTAGTTGTGGAGAGAAAGCCCTCAAAAAGCAAAAGAAGCTCCTTAAGAAAAAATGAGGTATGCCTGTGATGAAGCAAAATTTATTTGATTATGTTAAAGAAATGTGGAAAGGAAAAAAAAAAGAGCAATGAAGAAAGCAGACATTGATTAGTGTAAATACTGTGACACATGGGAAAAGATAAAAAAGGTATGTTTCTCTCTAGGTTACAAAGGGATAAAATGACTAAACTTGAAAGGGAACTCCATAAGTTGCCTAGTCTAAACCATGCCTACTTTGATCATGTTGATCAGGGCTGTGCTCCTTCAGACTTCAAGAGCTCCTGGGATGGAGGTACCACAACCTACTTGGGCAACCTGCTTCAGTGTTTGACCACCCTCACGGAAAGTATAAAATAAAATAAAACCAGCTTCTGATATCTTAGTTTAATTTCTTATGTTCAAGATTGTACCAGATCTAAGGTTAACAACAAGATCAAATTCTGTAGCTTCAGGTAGTCCTAAATGGTCTAGGGGATTTCAGAACAGACCTAGGTTTTTTTAAGTACAAAGACTAGATGATTCTGACAAATTGCTACACAAATTTGAGATGATGTGAAGGTGAGAATTGTTATTAATAAATTTTTATTTATCTTGCAAAGTACTGTTTGCAATACTGTCCATCAGACAAAAGAACCATCTACAGGTTCTCCAGAGACTGTTTGGCTGTCTTCTGCCAACAAGTACAGAAAGAATACAGCACAGAAAATTAAGAATGAATCTTGACTGTCAGTTTGGATGACATGAGACAATCAGAATGGGAATGTACATAAACTACTGAGAAATAAAGGGAAATAACTCCAAAAGTGAAATGAGAAACAATTTCTCCAACAGGTGTAATAAGGTAAATGAGAGGTGTAAGATTGACTTAAAGGCCAGGACACATGAGAATCATCACACGACCAGTTTCAAAGATTAAATACAGACCAAATCCAAGTAAAAAATAAGAAGTGCTTGATTCATTAAACATGGCAACAGTCACACAAAAGTACAACAAAATATTCCAAGTCATAACAACCAGAAAAGAATTTGGAGGAAGGAATCCAGGAAGAAATACTTTGGTTCAATTTGAATTTTATCCCAAAGTGGAGTTCTTACCACCTTTTCCAGTTGCTTTACTTTGTGCTTTCATACTGGAATCAGGTCTGCTATTGCTGTTAATTAACAAACAATGTGAAAAGCAGAATGTGAAGCCAGATTGTCACCTAGTGGTCTGGCAAAGCTGCATTGTTTTTTGGCTTTGTTTTTTTTTTAGTTTAATTTGAGACTGTTCATTTAATTGTATATTTTAATATTACTGCAAATAAATCCCAAATAGCTTCACAAATTTACAGTGGTGTATGTATGTATTCATCAATGCAATGTAATCACCTTAAATGTAAAATGCTGCAACTGCTGAATGCCATACCTAATTAATTTTTGGGAGGGGATTTAAATTTGCAAATTTTAATTGCCCAAAGGCAGAAATGCTGTTCCTCATAGTCAGTTCTGAAAATGGAACCCTTTATATGACTAAATAATATCCATATCAATTTTTAAACTGTAAATTTATATTCTCCAGTAGCTACTCAGTTCTACCAAACAGGCCAATAAAAAGAGCTTGTGCACCGGGAACAAAACACAGTTACTTAGTAATAGAAAGCACTATGCCTTTAAATATTGTCCTTGCTTCTGTGCCCTATATGAGCTATTAAGTATATTATTATTACTATTGTTGTTTCAGTAAATTTTTTAAGTTATTGTGTCATCTTAGCTTTGTGTTTTGAAATGAACTAGATATTTATTTGGAAGTTATTAAATGTGATATGTTGTTACGGCTCCGGAATAAGCTAACCTGTTCTAACGTCCTTCAAAGTGTCATTCTTCATACACTGAAATACATAAATTCTATTTTTATTTCACAACCGTGAAGCTTGGAAACGTCCTTACTGTAGGAATGTTTGCACCAGCATAATGGCAAAATTAGAACACCAAAGGAAAACAAAAAGAATTAGCACAATTGGATTATTGCTCTCAAATCTACATAATTTAAAATACAATGCTAGCATTCGCAAGGGAAAATCCAGATGGTTTGCAAGTCCCCATACAGTCACAGTCTCCTGAAATTACTCCTCTTAACCCAAAGGCTTCTTTTCTATTTTATTCTGGTTTCTGTGAAAATATGAATTTAAACGTTATCCTAATGTAGCTGAGAGATAGTGTCACAGGGAGCAGATTCATAGAATGTCTATAAAATTAGTACCTGGATTATAATTCTCTTTAAACCCTTGAGAAATCATAATGCTTTGTGAATCCCTATGCTAGTTTCATTGGAGTCAAATGACAGATCCTTTACAACTTCATATGTTAGCTAGTTAGTGCTTTGCTAACTACACTAGTGGTTCCTGATAAGCACTTCTGCATATCTCATACACAGATAAAAATGCTATATAACACAGCTCTCCAGTGCGAATCTGCAGGAGGGAGAAAATAGGCGGCATTAAACTCAGGAGTTCATTCTTGCAGAGTATCTTCTCCCTTGGAAAGCAATTGTAGAACAGGGAGAAACAAGCAGAAACAGCTGGATCCTTGCAAAAAGGGAGGTTTTGCCTGCAGGAAGAGTTTCCCAAGCATACCCACCTACAGTGCCTCCATACTCTCACCTGACACATGGTCAAATGCCACCAGGCGTGGTAAAGCACCACTGCTGCTCTTGAACAGATGTTGAAAGGTGAATTCTTGATACTTTTTTAACACAAGCACTCCAGCACTCGGCAAGGAGAATTCCTGGGTACCGATCACGACATAGTTTTTAGCACTTTGATGTGATGGCTTAGAGCTATTAATTTAAAACATTTTCACTCAGTGCCTGTGGATGAAAGGGCTCTGTGAAGTGCGGACATGGCTCAGCTACGCATGTCTGGGCATGGCTGAGGAGGATTATGCTGCACAACAATGTCACGGAGGGATTACATCCCACCATGCTATGTAGGTGCCAGGCAGCCTGCTTTGCCTCTTTCAGACGTCACAAGGACTCAAGTCTAATTTTGGTGTGCAGACAAAATCTAAGTCTTGGTGTTGCACTCACGCTTACTCCCATTGTAATTAACCAGCTTGCCAATCAATGGAAGAAACATGGATGCCTTTAATTAAGCTTTTTTTGGATATAACATATAGTATTTCTGACATTTCAAAATACTTAAAACGCAGATTCTTCCACTCATCACTGTGTATCTATGTTTTTGTGACTTGGTTGTTTTAGAGTTTCAAATCAAGACAGACTTTGGCATATCAACAAACTGTTGCTCCGATCCTCCCCTTTGCAGCCATGTAACCAGTTTTTCCTCAGAATTAAGTTTAGTTGACTGAGTTTGTCTTTTCTTTCTTCCAGTGGAGCTACAAGTCTCAACAGAAGCATCATTTATTCTTTTGACTTTTGCACTTTTGATTCAGCATGTTTTCAACATGTATTTAAATAGATATTGTGAGGTAGGTTTTAGTTACTCATTTTACACTCCCTTGTGTAACATCTTCTCTGTAGCTTAAATGTAATTTCCCCTTAAAGTTTTAGTTGTCCTTCATTTAGCAAACCATTTCTTTTATTCTTTAGCCTGTGCTCAGAAGGATACTGAAACTACCACAGCAGTTATTATCTTACAATCTATCTATCTATCCAGCATAAATGGTTTGTATCATTAAATATTACATCTAAATCACTGTAAATTATCACATTTTTTTTTACTGAGTACTGTATTTCCTAAAACAAACACCAGAACAGAGAACTAAAGTGGTTTGTTTTGAGGGATACTTTTCAAGTGAGCTTGTGTTCTGAAAAAATGCAAATTTTGAGAGCATATGCAAAACTATTTACTTGAATGCCAATCTTTTGTATATGATGGCATTGTAAAATGATTCACATAAAATCTGCCCTTATTTGTTTGAAATAGTCAGCGCCAAGAGAACTCACTGGTTTAATTGGGAGTTTGAAGGCATTCTGTATGGAGTGAGATGAGGTCTTTTGACATGTTTCAGCCCAGATTGAATCTTTACAGCTGAGCTACAACCCATGAAAAACATGGCTTTATAATGGAAATGCTGACACAACCTTTCAATTAGAGTAGTGTTAACTGCATCATTATAATTAGGGACTCACTGACCCTCTGAAAACTCTGGTTTTCAGATCAGGAGAAGGTATTCTTTTTTAGCTGGTCACTGGTCAATTCTTTCTAAATCCAGAAAGCACTAGCTGATTAAAATATATATTAACCCAAATTTGTTTTCTTGACAGATTAGAAAGTGGATATAGAAATTTGTCCCAAACCCCATGGCCTTACAAAAATACCTTAAATGCATTCTGTGAACCAAAAAAATTAGTTATTTGAAAAAAAAAGGAAAAATATTATTCTGACTTAATTTCTCACAAATTAAATCAGGCTATCACCCTAATATATCAAATAATGATGGAAATATGAGTCTTTTCAGTTAAAGATTCCTTATGTAATAATGTAAAATATTTGATGAGTAAACTGATTCTCAACAAGCCTGAAAAACCTACAACAAAATATTGAATGGGCTCAAAACTGGAAAAAAAAAGCAAAATTGGATAGAACTGTGAAACTCTTATCCCAATATAAGTAATAGCAAAGGTCTTTGTAACGAAGTCAGTGCAGTTCATTGAGGGATGTTGTGGTCCATAAACTATTTCTGGAAAAAGCATCCCAGTGCTTTGTCAGTCATTATTGTGTTCCAAATCTACTGTCTTAATACAAGCTGTGAGCCTCAGAGCTATAAGAGAATGTACTTGTGTCTATATTTGTCTGCAGACTTACTCAAGAAAACAAAACAACAAATCAATAAAAAGCTATTTTCTCTAGATTAGAGGTAGTACATTTAGCTGTCAGCACTAAGAAGATTATGGCTCACAAACATTAACACTGTTAAGTACAGTTCATTCTGAGGCATTCTTGAAAGCTTGAGAAACTTTTTGATAGAATTCATTTTATAAGCCTTGTTGCTTTGTAAGTGTATGTTCTGTCTCTTTTAACTTATGTTCTTATTTATCACAAGAAATTATTATTATATTAAAGTTACAATCCCAAATATTTTGGTGCTAAGAGAGACAAAAGTTGAACCGCATTCTTTGTTCAACTCCATTTTGTATGAATTATGATAATTTCTCTTTAATGAGCAAGACTCACCATATAAGTAATACTTTGTGATTTTTGTGCCTTGTTTACCATGATAGCTCCAAAATATAATATAATGTTAATATAATGATTCATTTTGTGTTTGTCTTCTCCATGACACTTGTTGCTGTAGCTAAGAACTTCATGAAAAATCATTAATATATTTTCTGCAAGAGTCAAGAGAAGTTTAGTTGTCATCACAACATTTGCTAAGTTTTGGTCTGTCTACTTCAAGACGCTAAGCATCTGATTTTTCAATATACATTAAATTAGATGGAATTGGACAGATTGAAATTCCAACATCTGTGAACAAAAAACCTCCATGTTTCTCTAAATTAGTAGGCTCTCAAATTTTTCAGTCAGAAAATGAGAGATTAAAAAAATTACTAATAACCCATCAAAAGACTGCTTAAATGCCTGGCTTCAGTTTACTTGAACATTACTTTCTGCTTTATGTGCAAAGCAGAGTTTAGCAGTGACACCTGAGTTGGCACTGAAAGAACTAACTATAGATGCAGTCAGCAGAGCTCTTCTTCTCAACTAATTAGTTTTGGTTTTATTTCCAGGGAGCAGCCCTAATTAACCCAAGTGTGGGACAGCAGTGCTGTTGAGATACAAGCTAATATCTCTGTCGTATGCATGTCAATGTACCAGCTTTAATAAAATTTAATTTGGGGAACCGGTGTTACCTGATGTGGCAGATATACTCTGGCCATAGGTGCAATTCAGTTTTTCATGTCTTCTTTGATCAGTAGTCAGAGTCCTTTCAATATGTATGTTGTACCTTCAGCAAAAAATAAGTCAGAGTGCAAGGGTCAACATTTTTCTTGACAAAATGTCACCAGTTGGACTCAGAGCAGTGACCATGCTCTGCACCAGATAAGGCAGAGATGGAGAAAAAAGTGCATGGTAAAGTAAATAAAGGATATGATGCATTCACACTTAGTTGAATTAAGGTTTCAATTACAATTTTAATTATGGAATTTCTAGCATCTGAACAGAGTGTCACTGTACATTTGGAACATGCCAAATTTCTTAGAAAGCTTGAACCAGATGATCTGAGTATTTGGGTTTAGTAAGCTTTAAAATCACTCTGTAAAAAGAATAGCTTGAACGGGGGGATTAATTGTTCATTTTCTTTGCCTTTTTTCGAGCAAACAAAGAACTCTGCTAAAATATTTTCCTGTGGCATTGTGTTTGCAGGTTTTTTTTGATGTTTCTTAATTTTAGTTACACACTTGATTGACCACCTGAGTCAACCATTTAATTTTTTTTGTTTTTAACTTTAATTGGGCAAAGTTGTCTGTGAATGAGTTCTTAAAAAGAAGACAAGGGACACTCCTTTCTATGTTGACTTGTGGATGTTGGGGCCAGTCTTGTTTAATATCCTTATTAGTGATCTAAACAAGGGTATTGAGTGGTCCCTCAGTCAGTTTGCAGATGACACAAAATCAGGCAGTGGCGATCTGCTTGAAGGCAGAAAGCCTCTGCAGAGGGACCTGGACAGGCTGGATTGATGGGATAAGGCCAGTTATACAAAATTAAACAAGGGCAAGTGCCTGATCCTGCACTTAGGCCACAAAAAGCCCATGCAGGGCTCCAGGCATGGGGAAGATGGGGTTGAAAGGTGCCTGGTAGAACAGGACCTGGAGGTGCTTGTCAGCAGTTGCAAAATATGAGCCAACAGTGTTTATCAGGTCACTAAGAATGTCAACAGCATCCTGGATTGGATTAGTCATGATGTAGCCAGCAGAAGCAGGGAAGGGATTGTCTGTCTGTACTCGGTGCTGATGAGGCTATGCCTCAAATACTGTATTCCGTTTTGGGTTCCTCGGTACAAGAAAGACATTGAGGCTTTGGAGTGTGTCAAGAATAGGGTAATGAGGTTGGGGAAGGGTCTGGAACACATGACTTCTGAGGAGCTGCTGAAGGACCTGGGTTTTTTAGCCAGGAGAAAAGGAGACTAAAGGGAGCCCTCATCACTGTCTACAACTACCTGAAAGGAAGTTGTAGTGAGGTGAGTGTTGGTCTCTTCTCTCAAGTGACAAGTGATAGGATGAGAAGAAATGACCTCAAGTTGCACCAGGGGTGGTTTAGGTAGGATATTAGAAAAAAAAATCTTTACTGAAAGAGTGGTGAAGCATTGGAAGAGCCTGTCCAGGAAAGTGATTGAATCACTGTCCCTGGAGATGTTAAAAAATTATGTGGTTGTGGCATTTTCAGACATGATTTAGTAATCACAGTGGTGCAGGACTGACAGTTGGAGTGGATGATCTTAGAGGTCTTTTCCAAACTTATTCTATTATTCTGTGTTTGCCAATAACAGAGGGTAAAGACTGTTGTTCTGAGTCCTTCAGCAAATTCTTACAGACTTAAAGACAAGAAAGTGCTTGGCTGGCCAGTGCAGTTTTCTAAGCTTTTGTGTCTCAGTTCCATTCCTCTTTTCCAGACTCCAGGCGCTAGTCCTCCAGCACTGGCTTCAAGTCCACTGTCCCTCTCTGCCTGTAGCTTTAATTCAGACCATGCCCTCATTCCCTTCACAGAGCTCAGTCTTCACCACCTAAGTGCACATTACACCTTGCTTGTATAGCAGGCATGCTCCACTGTCATTACTATTTTTCTTTTCCAGCTTCTCTTGTTTCTGGTCCATCTCACTGCTTTTCCACCCAGCTTTCCTCCATCAATACCTAGTTGCTCTCTCCCTGTCTTTTAATTTTCAAGTCTACACTACATTTCATACAAAATTATAAATTTTGGTTTTCTTTTTCCCTGCTAATTTCCTACATCACATAAACTACATTAATTGCCCTCTCTCTATGAATTTTGTTTTGTTTTCCCTGCATTCATAATATATTTTTTTCATTCCTCCTGCTACCTGGAGGAGCTTTTTGAGACAAAAATATCCTTGACCTGGCTTAGGAGGCCAGCAATCACAGCTACCTAAAGCAACCAGTGTAGGTTCATAGGAAGGTACTGCTTAGTCCCCAGAGATCTGAACAGAGCATATATAATACATACACATAAATTTTTCGAATCTATTTGCCAGTTGTGACCTTTGTGAACATAAAGTACAAACTGCTTCTAAAAGCTGAGTAACTTAAACACCAATTTGGTTGTTGTCTGAGAGCAGCACAAGACATATCCCTGACACAAACATAAATGTATTCTTTAATTTATTAGGTTTGGGTTGGAAGCAACCTTAAAGCTCATCCAGTTCCAACCCCCCTGCCATGAGCAGGGACACTTCCCACTAGATCAGGCTGCTTAAGGCCCCATCCAGCCTGGCCTTGAACATCTCCAGGGAGGGACATGCACAGCTTCCCTGGGTAACCTGTGCCAGTACCTCACTACACTCTTTGTGAAGAATTTCTGCCTGATGTCTAATGTAAATCTTCCCTCTTGCAATTTAAAACCACTCCCCCTCATTACAGGTCCTTGTAAAAAGTCCTTCCCAGGTTTCTTGAGGGTTCCCTTCACATACTGGAAGCTGCTCTAAGGTCTCCCCAGAGCCTTCTCTTCTCCTGGCTGAACAACCTCAACTCCCTCAACCTGTCCTCACAGAAAGTTTTTCCTGGGCTCTGTTTTACCTTTTGGTCTCAACAACATAAATCCTAGTCCCTCACAACAGTCTTGCTTTGGAAAGTACTGTGTGCCAAGATTGTAATGGGGTAAATGTGTTAGACACACACCACAGCACTTTTTACTGACATCAATGAAGATGAAAGCACTGAAAAAATTTTCAACTTCTACTTTCAACTTTAAGATGTTATTATTTGTGAGAATAGTGGACTTACAAAAAAAAGCTCTTTAAAAAAGTGACCTTAGGAGATAGTTTACAATCAGATCTCAATAATCTTGTTCCCACTGGCTGCTTAAATCTCTATCAATTCTTTAACAAATTGAACTTAATAACACTCTGGTTGATTAGAACAGATTTGGGGAAACACACTTCTTCAAGTACAATAATTTCGATAAGATCCTTGCACTTTAAGCTACTACAAAACAGAAGTTCTTCAGCAGTTAAATATTAAGATACAAGAATACTAAACCAGTGAATACATTCTGAAAGACTTAACAGAACATTCCAGTACAAAGTAGAAGGATTGATAAGTTTTTTCAAAATACTATATCTGGTGCAAAACACAGATCAGAGATGATAATACATGCATTAGGTAATAAAGATTCTGCAATGAAACCTCATTTGTATTCCTGTCAGCAGCCCATTCTTCCTATGGTGCCTGTTGAGATATTTGTGAAGCATGAGAGAAGAGCTTAACACAAAATAACAAGACTGATAAATTCCTTCTCAGATATCTGGACAAACAAAAAAATTCATTGTTGGACACTCCACTGAAAGAAAAAACTTGAAATGCTTGAACTGAATGAAAATTCAAATTGATATCTTGTGAAAAACAGCTTATAGTAGAAGAAGGTCCTTGTGCATCTTTTTCATTCTCTCACTTTCTCTACTAGTCCTGTGTTTGCTCTTTTAATTTCTTATTCTCTGCTTCAGTGTTTTTGTTAACATCATCGATTTTAAGAAACAAAGAAAGGAAAAATAGAGAAAAATTAAAAAAAAATTGTGACATTAATAACATAAACTGATATCATCGGCGTTTTGCATTCTGAAGTAATCTCCAATCCTTAAAAGTTTATGCCAATCTGTGCTATTTTTTTATGTTTTTAAGTCAGTTAAATATTTTATTATGTCAGTATCAAGGAACTTAATGAAGTAAGTGAGTTTTTTATTTTCATTGGCTTTTTACCCTACTAAAGCTCTAAATGGAATGTACTCTTAAGTTATGATGTGCCTTGAAAGTAGAAATTATAAAATTGTGGCCAGATAGAAAATAACTAATTTCTTCTTTATAATCACAGTAGAGGCTCAATAGTATTATGCCCATGTCAAAGGTTTGATATCAAGTGCTCATTGACTAATACAAGCTTCTGTTCCCAAACAACTACTTAATTTAAAGGATTATTTATAACACACACTGCATTGTTTATCCACTCAAATCAGGTTCTTTTTCAGTCAGGCAGTCTTGTAATTACTTATTTGCTGTTTATCTCAAATGAATGATCAAATAAGATTGATAACATTCAATAACTGGCATTTGATAACATTCAGTGATTGGTAGCTAGTGACTAGCTAACAGGATTTAAAGACTTGACACAGAAATAAAGGCAACTGCTGTTTGAGGAAAACAGTTGTTTACTGCATTCAGCAGAATCTATAAAATCTTTTGAACCATGACAAAAGTCTATGGTCATCCACTACAAGTTTAGTGCCAACCTGTATTGGTTCATGCACAAACTGCCAAGATAAAGGTTCATTCACTGTAATGAATTAGCTTTTTTTTAGTTTAGGATAGATTACTATGACTGAAGAGTTAATAATATGATAAATAATTCTTTTAAACCCTCTTTTATGTTTATTGTGTCTAGATATAGTGCATCCATGCCTTCTGAAAATTGTGTGCATAATACCAGATATCTAATTATATACTATATTTTTAATTTGAGCATCAGCTGTTTAATGTATTCTCTGTGCTCTCTTGTGCAGCTCAAATAAACCTTCCTTCTGTTACACATACAAGTAATTTCCAAATGAGTCATCATATTTAAAGTGTAGTCTAATGAAACCTTATTTTAAGAATATTTTTTTTGCCATATTGAATGTTCCAGAGAAAGTTCTGGGCTGTATTACTATGTTAATGATACTGGTGGATTCCAATATGTAATTATTTGAATCAAACTTTTGAAACAAGCAGCTTTTAACAATTTTTTAAAATATTTCTATTTCATCTTAAGTACCAGATGTCAGGGACTCAAAATATGTTTATTTTGGTCTTTTGGTCCTTCAGGGATTTTTCTGACTCAATATCACTCATCTCTCGTAGATGTGTATTTAGTCCCATTGAGTCAACAAGCTTTAAGGAGCAGCAATCTGTGTTCTTCTAAAATGAATGGTTGGGCCACCTGCACTTTTGGAAAAATCTCAGAGAAATAAGGAAAAAAATGTTACACAAATCTAGGCAATGCCCGAGATCATATTAGGAGACCATCTATTGCAGTTTTCTGGTGCTTGTAGTGGGCAAAGCATCTTCTGACAAAAACACTTGTAGTGCATAACTCCAGAGTAATCTGTCACAGAGGATGTTTCTACCAGACCCTCCCAATGTACCCTAAAGCATATGTTGTGTACACTTCAAATTAGACATCCTGATATAGCTATGGCTGTTCTTATTTACTCTGTAAACATCTAATTGATGTAATTCTTAGACGTGCTTCTAGAGTGCTCAAAGTTTAGGAAACGCCAGTGTATAATAAACGGATGTCACTGCTATTTTAAATTAAACTTGTTCCCTATTGTTATCAGAAGAACAGCCTGTGAGGACATTGCCAGTAGATTTCATTTAGAAACTGGAGGAACAAAGTAGCCCTAAAAGAGTTCTAATTTTTCCTATATTTGTATGGTGTTGACATCTATTCCCATGGAATCCAACAATGACACATTAAGACGGTGGGGCGAGAGGAGGCTTCTTTTTCTAATCTCAGCATACTAAATAGCCAGCAGAGATTGGGGAAAGGCTCATTTTGCATTATAATGGCATATATGCTTTCTGCTGATGCTTCCTTGGCATTGTTATCTTAAAGAAACAAAACAGATTTTGCAGTCAAGTACTGAGAAATCTGAACATCTAATAGAAGCACAAGTTAATAAGGAAATACCAGCACACATTGAATTTGTCAAACAAAAATAAATTTAATTAACTCTTTTCCTGAGGTGTGATGCAGCAGGAGACAGTATACTTAGCTCACTTAGCAGGTGTTCTTACAAAAACAATACAGAGAGTTTGGTTATGTTCTTTTCTAAAAAAAAATTAATTTCCTTGTCAATATAAAAAATATTTCCACAGCAAAAAGAGTATTTTTTTCTCACCGATTGATAGTATTTTTGGGCCTGCAGTGAGTTTTAGTAAACCAGAGAGAAAAGTGGTCAAACAGAGAGAAATTTGGAAACACTGACATGGGGAAGAGTCCACAGAAGTGACTTGAACCTCATTGAGGAAAACAAATTGTCAAAAGAAAGTGCTGCAGAAACAAGGGGCATGAGCGAAAATACAAGAAGAACTGGACAGTCTCAATATAGATCATACAGTAAGGAAAATGACCGATTGTCTAGACTAGCCTTTTAAAAGAGGCATCAAGTGTTGCCTTACATTAAAAAAAAAAAGTTGCTCAAAAATATATTCAGTGTTCACAACAGATAGCTAAGTTTGTGTTAATTAAGATGTTTTAGCCAATACTGTGGAAGAATGTGTGGCCACATACACCATCAACACATTGAAATCTGATTGTAAATGAATTGAGAATTTTTTCTTTCTTATTACCTGATGATATTTTCCGGACTAGCTCAAATTCACAACACATATACTAGGAGATCAACCAGGACTTTTTTTGCAGTTTAGAAAGTGTTTTTTCTATGAAAAAACAGCAAGGGGTCCAGCTGAGTGCTCTGATGTAATTAAAGGAGCGGTGGCAAGTAGGTTTGTGTGACTTGCTATAAGAATTTTTCCCTTCATATATTTTCTTTAAGCAGAAACAGAATTCATCATAGAATCATAGAATGATTTGAGTTGGATGAGACCATCCATGGTCAGAGAAAGGCATTCCAGACAGCATAATATTCTTCATTGTATAGGCTGTGGTCTGCCTAAGAGGGATGGAATGTGGGGCTTTGGAATCACTCTTTATCAGGACACAAATATTCCTGCAAAGGCAAATGTCTCCCCAGGGCTTGAATGGAGGAGCATGGTGGACAAGAAAAGGGGTGAAGAAGGAACAGCCACTGCCACCAGAGTGCCCACACGGCTGCTTGTTTGTAAAGAAACAAGCCACAGTTGTAAATCCTCGATTATCACTTCACAAGCCAGGAGCACACAACTATGAAATCCCCATTTGAAACATGTGGTACTTCAGCTCGCACATTCATGAATATTTCACATGCTATGCAAACAACGCAGCAAAGAGCAGCGGTGGCCTCTCTGGATAGCAAATATGCTGTAGTTTAAGTGAGTGTAGGGAAAAGCAGGGGGCCTTCACATTTGGAGCAGGAAACAAGCCTAACAACACAACAAACTGTAATTTAGACTATTTTCTTAATGTGCTACCAAGGGGATCATGCTGGCTGATTCGCTGTAATGAAATCCACCTGGAAGCATAGTAAATCTAAAACAGGGGTGGGGGTGTGGGGGGGTGTGGGTGTTTTGCAGCCAGTTACCATTGTCTCCATAGATCTGGTTTATTGAGCTCTAATTGGATCATTAATTGATGATCTCAACAAGGAATGACAGGAAATGTTTGGAGAAGGCCAGTTCAGCACTCTGTGTTCAACAAGCAGGTGGCTGCATGGATGGTCTTGCTGAAGACCTCCCTTTTAAAAAGCAAGAATCATAGAATCATGGAATCACTTGGTTGGAAAAGACTTTTGAGATCATTGAATCCAGCCATACCTGTCCACTAGTAAACCAGATCCCTCAGTACTTAATCTACCTGTCTTTTTAAATACCTCTGTGGATGGGGACCCCACCACCACCACGGGCAGCCTCTGCCTTTGCCTGAGAACTCTTTCAGTGAAGAAATTTTTTCTGATATCTGATTTGAACCTCCCATGGTACAACTTGAGGCCATTTCCTCTCATCCTATCCCTTGTCACTAGGGAGAAGGGATCAACACTCACCTCTCCACAACCTCCTTTCAGGCAGTTGTGGACAGTGATAAGGTCTCCCTTCAGCATCCCCTTCTCCAGGCTAAACAACTCCAGTTCCCTCAGCCATTTCTCATAAGACTTGTTCTCCAGCCCCTTCACCAGCTTTGTTGCCCTTCTCTGGATGCACTCCAGCCCCTCAATGTTCTTCTTGTACTGGGGGGTCCAAAACTGAACAGAGCATTCAAGGTGTGGCCTCATCACTGCTAAGTACAGGGGCAGAATCACTTCCCTGCTACTACTGACCACGGGATTTCTGATACAAGCCAAGATGCTATTGGCCTTCTTGGCAACCTGGGCATGTTTGTTGACTCACATTCAGCTGTGGTCAACCAGCACCTTCAGGAGCCTTTCCATCCTGCAAGCCTGTAGCGCTGCACAGGATTATTTTGCCTGAAGTGCAGGACTCAGCCCCTGGTCTTGTCAAACCTCATCCTGCCGTTCTTGACCCATTGATCCAGCCTGTTCAGATCCTTTTGTAGAGCCTCCCTGCTCTCCAGAAGATCGACAGTTTTTCCTAGCTTAGTGTCATCTGTGAACTTACTAAGGATACATTCAATCCCTCCATCCAGGTCATTGATGAAAGTATTGAACTGAACTGGACCCAACACTGAGCCCTGGGCAACAGCATTTGTGACCAGACTTAATATGATTTAATTACATTTATTCCCACTCTTTGGGCCCGCCCATCCATCCATCCATCCATCCATCCATCCATCCATCCATCCATCCATCCATCCATCCATCCATCCATCCATCCATCCATCCATCCATCCATCCAGTTTTTAAACCAGCAGAGAGTATACCTGGTTAGACCAGGCCAGTGGCAGACAGATTTTCTAGCTGAGAACTATGAGATACTGTGTCAAAGGCTTTACTAATGCCCAGGTACACTACATCCACAGCCTTTCCCTCATTCATTAAGTGGGTAACATTGACAAAGAAGGAGATCCAGTTAGTTTGGCAAGATGTGTCTTTCATAAACCCATGTTGAATCTTCACTTCTCTTCAAAACTATTTTTCATAAAGGAAATATTGCTACATCTGTAATGGTAAGGGGAAAGCACTAGGACAAAAGCGATCTATTATGGCTGAAATTCAATACTATTTTAAACTTATGAGTTCTCTTGAACTGGCCTAGGGTGTCGTTCACTGTCATTTTCGCTTCTCTGTTTCTACATTTCTGGTTTCTACTCTCAGAAATAAAGCAGTCGATGTGTTTAAACTATAATATATTTTATTTAACTGTCAGATACATAAGAGCTATTCCATGTGTCAAAGGATCATCAGTTTAGCCAAGAACAAATTAATAGTTAATGGCACTACAAGTGCTTTTTAGCTACTTTTAAATATAGTAATCCCTTAATAATAGTGCTGTCTGGTGGCTACTTGCCAAAACATTGTTAGGCAGAAGTATTATGAAAAGTACAAATAAATGATATCTATGTAATCTGTGTAGTATTAACTATCAAAATACTAACACATTTGGAACAAATGGAATGCAGCAATTTGTTCTACTATTATATTTATGTATATATTTTTTGACCTTCTTAAATTTTATCCTACATGCTTTATAGTACAGAATGTATGGAAGAAGAGTAGCTTTAAGCTGTAAAAACAAGTTTTCTTTGATTGTTTCAGCGCAGTTCCATGTTTACCTTTTAGTTCTAATTCAGTATGATCTGGAAACACTTTATAGTAAAAATCCCTCTAAATCGGAATCCCACTTTTCCTTTGAAATTCATGTTCCAACACAACATCGATCAGAGATGTTATAGTCAGATGTTAAAGAAATACTTTACACCTTAAAGTTAACATTTAATTTTGAAGTTACAAGTAGGTAATATCTAATCTTTGTATATTGATAAAATATTGATAAATGTAAAAATTAAAAACAAAGAGGTAAATGAATTCTGATTTTTTTTTTAAGAACAGGAACAGTTATAATATGAGTCGATAAGGCTTTCTGAACAGACCATTCACCAAACCAGATGCTTCAAAAGTAATCTATAAAGCCATGAATATCTAAAAATAACTCAGGGTGCTGTAAGGCAAAGTTTGTCTGAATAATGTAAGAGTTTAAATATAAGTTAACTTCAGATAAAAATTAGGCAAAAATTAAACTGTTGATGGAAACTTTTACCTCCCGGGGAATTAACCATCATGTTTTGAGCAGTGTATTAAGATCATATACACAAATTACGATTTTCTACAGAAAACTACATAACAGGAAGGGGGCAAAATGCAGGTTTGACAGGCAGTGTCTGCAGGGTGCTCTTAAGCAACTTGTATTAGGCTGGGTGTAGGTGGAGGACTTGGAAGTGCTTCAGACAACTCTGCACGTCAAACTTAACAATGCAGTTGAGAGGACTGAAACAATTCAAGCCTCCAAATGTAAAAATCTAAACTCATTTCATAAAACTGACCTCAAGCACAACAAAATAAGTGTTGTCAGAAATAAGTTTGTTGTTTGTCTAAATGTTTTTAAAGACTCTGATTAAGAGCAATGTTAAAAAAAAAAAAGTGTTTTCTTCTGGCTTATAAAGGGCGTAGCGTAGAAAAAAGGTTTTGACAAGTACATAAAAATGCAAATACAGTTTATACTACTTCAAAACTGTTCACTAGGTTGGAGATAAATCATTACTGCAATTGTCCTCTAGAAAGAGCAAAGATGTTTCGTGTAGAATTATTGATCTTCTTAGCAGAACTCTCTATCATTTCATTGAGAAAAAAGCAAGGCTCCTGTATATAGCCAGAAAAATTATTATGATGGCTTCTAATGTTAGAGATTATTTTGTACATAAGGTAATGAAATATCTTAGAATTAAGTGTTATGAATGAAAGATCATAGGATCTCTTTTGAACTTTCAGCTGAAAACCCAATGGTAGAAAACATGGTGCTCATAGGAGTCATAATTCAGTTCCTGGAATGTTTATTCAAATCTGTTGCTTTCCTGAAATGATAGAATCAAATCAGTAAAGAAATAGATTAATGAGTTAAACCATATCCGCTCCATATATTTTAAATTTCTGTAGAATTATCCTCCTTTTTTAGCTAAATTTTCTCTTTACAAAAAGTGAGCTGATAATCAATATTTCAAAATTTATGTATTTTAAATTTATATGAGGGATCAAAGCTTTAACACCAAAGCTTAAATACATACCAGAGTTTTATCCTCCCATTAAATAGTTTAGCAATGCAACAGCTGGCTAAGTTCTGCTTTAAAAATCATTAGCTAAATTTCTTAAAACCACAAACCAGTTTACTTCTAAAAATAAAAGGAAATGGGCTAACCTTTAATAAATATTTATAATGTTCCCATTGAGAATGTTTAAAAAGTACTTTATGCATATGCACAATTACTATTTCAAAAACATTTCTATTTTAAAAATTGCAATGTTTGAAAACCATATTTCAATATTACTACCTGTATTTCTATAAACAGGGTAGTCTAGTCACGTGATTCAATTTTCTCACCTAAAATCATGTGAGAAATTTTGTACTTGACTAAAATTGAAGGTCTTTTAAAAGAACATCATTGCAGAAAAATAGAACAATTTGAACCTTCCTCCCATCATGCACCAATGCACATTGGGGAGGGTGCAGTACAAAATTTCAACATACACAAATGTATTATGGTACATTAAATTGTGTTTCAATACTTCAGTTCCTTATAAACTATCCTGTTTCAAGAATGAGTAATGCTTGGTCTCTGTATCACGATGATGTTTTTGTTTGCTTGTATAGAACTCAAATGTTTTCTATTCAGTACTTTTTAGAAATGAAGAGGTACAACCTGTACTTCTTTGATACTCTTCTAACATTTCCCTGACTCTGCACAGCTCCAAGCTCTTAATTCCACTCTGGCTTTGGGATGTACTTTTCTCAACAGACATCTTATCCCTGCAATGATGACTCGATCAGGTGACCCAGGGCCTTTTTCCATCATGGTTCATATTTCAGTAACTTCACAGGTCTTCTGACAATATATCTACTTTGCACATATGAGATGACAAAGTTAGGTTTAAGTGAATTAGCTTGGGTCAGCAGTTCAGTCATAGCAGCCCAGTATGAACTCATTTATTCTGTTTGTCACGAAATAGGGTTAGTGTCATTCCTTAAGTCTCCTGAAGGAGAAAATAATTGTGTTTTGTTTTGGGTTTTTTTAAAGAGTTATAGAACTTCCAAACATACAACTAAATATAGGAAATGTCTTTCAGAAGTGTCTGTGGTAGAGCAGATGGTGCAGATAAACCAGTTAGCCTTAGAAGTGAAAAAATGTATTGTTGCATTAGCATGGCACTATCCCCTCCCCTTTACCCAAATTCCATATCATATCATATGCTGCATTCACATTACTCCAAAGGCACGGATTTGCCCAGCCCTAACTTGTTGCACATGGTAAAACAAGCTTAGTCAGTGAAACTCCAATATCTCTACACAGCATTGAGATACTCTGTGTAGACAAATCCTTAGGGATGCAGACCCACAAGTTATAATAAAGATTAATGCTCCTAAGGCAAGTGCATTTTGAAAATTATTTTGTTGTTTAGCATTTTACAAACCTTCTTTAACTCTTCTTTAGATGCTTCACTACAAAGAATCATTCACCATTTAGTCATTTATTTTTCACGAGTATGTTAGTTAAACTAAAAACATTATTTAAAGAACACACATGACACAAATTCTTGAGTTTACACCTGATAAATATTTGCAGAATTATATAATTAGAGGCAGAAAGTGGTGGAAAAGCTGTGTTCATAGTCTGAAAACATGTTTTTTTATCTTATATTAAATTACTACAATAAAAGTAGAAGAGTAAAAATCCATGAGTAGCACACCACTAAATCCTCCTAAATAAATGTATTGGTCATGTGTAGGGCAGTTAGTCTAATTATTTGTCTGAATAAGGTTATATTTCATGAAGTCTCACTTAAACCTGCTCAAGAGCCGTTATGTACCCATAATAAGGACAGGACATAGGGTGAAAACAGCACCACTGACACTGATGGATGATCATCTACTGTTGATAGATAGAGGGCAGACATCCTTTCTCATTTTGGCAGACCTTTCTGTAACACTTGACATTTCCAACTGTAAGATATTGCCTGTCTCACAGAGGTGGCAGTGGTTCAGATATGTATACAAGAATGATGCAAACTCCTGCTGGAACTGGTCACACTGAGAAGAATGATAGCAAATTGATTCTCTGCCACCAGGTTTCATCTCATTCTTCCTCCATGTTGGATGCCTTTAGGAAATGCCACTTGTTTCAGAAATTGGAGAAGTCAGCAGCAGAAGTTCCATAAGCTAAGGAAACCTATCTTGTGACAGGTACTCTGCTTCAAAGTGTTTACTATTCTGGGAACAGGTTAAGTAAAGTTTCAAAACAAGGGCTGGTTTTTTTTCTGACAAAATGTGGATATTAATCACCAGATAGAAGCAGGAGGAAATGCATCATCTTAGACTCAGTTCAGACCCTTGAATGTACATGGTCACAGAAAAAAATACTCAGAAAACCTCTACATCTGAAGGTAATGATTTTTTTTTCACTCATATTAACATAAAATCTTGGCAGAAAGAGTCCATGATATTCAAACAGCAAATCCTAGCCAAACAAAATAATGTAATATGCTCATGACTTTCCCTCCTGAAGGAAAGGTCAAAGAAAATAGTGGAAAACACATGACATGTTCACCATTTAACCCAAGGAATGGCTGCAGGATGCAAATACTGCTAATATGTGGGCAATAAAAAGAACCTGAATGGTTTAATGAAGAAGATACATATTTCATTCTTCTGTGACAGAGGTAGTCAAGCTTTTCTTGATATTGAATATATCATTGTCTTTTGAATGTTTAAGAATCAAGATACCAAAACCTAAGCATAAGGTATTCTAGAGAGGACAATGTGTAGATATAAAATATAAATCACATTGCATGAAAATACATTCTTAAGAGATTAAAAACCAGTCGAGTTAATTTTTCTTTATAATTTTTTCTTTAATACTATAATGCAATTATTTTGTATATAACTTTTGAGAAACAGTTTTGAGGTGTTGACAAGGTTTGGAAAAGATGAAGATCATTTCAGATAGATGAGAAGAAATATATGACGATTAAGCAAGGGAAACTGTAACTGTCTTTGAAGAGATGGGGTAGAAGGCAGAGATTCAGGAAATACAGATGAACTTAATGGCCAAAACTCTATTGAAAAGAATCCTGCATGAATTCTGTTCTGGGTCAACCATTGTTCAGCTTTTTTATTGGTGACATGAACAACAGAAGAAATAGTACATTTACTGAATTTGCAGATAATATCAAACTGAGAATTTGACAGTTAAAAATATCCTAAAAAAGATAAATAAGCTAAATAACTTTGACAAGTTCAATTCTCACCTGGGGTGGGGAATTCCAGACAACTACTCAGGAAAGACAAGTGCAAGATGTTAACTGGAACAGACAAAAAAATTACTAAATTTCAAGATGGGAAAACAAATGGTTATAAGCTACAGGAGAGAAATTAGAGGTTTTAGCTGGTCGAGAGATAGCTATGAATCTATGTCCTTCTCTTCTGAAAAAGGAAAACACTAATTTGGGATGCACTCAATTTCAACAATGTCTTCCAAAGGGGCAGTTTAGGTAGCAGGTAGGTAAAATCATTGTTTTTCCCAAACTTGTAGAGTATCAGGTTCGAAGAAGTGAAAGTACATAAGAATAGCATTTACACACAGAGAAAAGAGCTGAAAAAACAGGAAAGGACTAATCATTTCTTAAACAGACAATCCTTCAGTTTGCTTAAGTAAGGAAAGTTCACTGAGTCTAGAACTACCACCACAGTAAAAACTATGAATAGTTATACATGATAAAACTGAGAGATATGACCCACAGACTTTCATAGAACATAGAGGAAGGAATTGGTAGCAGGAGTTCTCTGGGCTTTAGTAGCTTACACTAAAAGTTTAAAGGACTTCACAGGTCAAAGCACTTGAATAATATCTTATGCAGAAACTCTACTGTAACATGCATAGGACAAAAGGTCTAGAATATCACAAATAAAAAAAAAAATTAAACAAAACTAACAAAATAATAAACTAAACAAAAACCCAGGAAAGATGAATTGGCCAAAGTTAATAGACTGGTTTAAATTTCTACTTCAGTTATATATTATGACAAATCTGAGAAAGAAAATTCTGCATGCCTACAAGAATATAGATTCTGATGGGAATTTTATTTGTTACATTTGGAAATATCCATTCTTTTGTAATTCAAAATGACAAGTTTGCCAAGAAATGGAAAATGAGAAAGGGAAAGGGAAAGTGGAAAGAATGGAAAATGCAGTGAAGAGGATCCAAATAATAGTCCAAAACAACATCACAAGATGTATTACCTAGGAATTTTTTTAAAAAAACTCTTAAAATCTGTACCATTTTACTGTCACTAGACCCTTAGTAATCTAAAGAAACAGCAAATATAAAGAAGTAGTAAAGGCAAATCTGGACTACTTTGAAAGGATCAGAAAGGCCAAATTAGTTCAGCCATGATCCAAATGACGATAAACTTTGATGGATTTAAATCACCTGTGTCCAATTCCGCATCATCACAGAACTGTAAAATTAGTATATTATCTCTCAAATATTGAGAAGCGAACTCCCAAGTTCACTGATATAAACACTAGAATTGTTCAAAAGCAGTTAAAGTTTTAGAAATTACTCCAACTCAGTCAAGGTAAAGTTCAATACAAACGGCTCTGCATGGATTCTCCATGTTGCTAACCCATAACATTTCACCTCCCCAGCATTTTTGATCTCTGAGAAGTAATGGATAGAAATATCAGCTGAAGTTCACTTTTTTCCTCCACTTGAAGTCATCTTAACTTCTAATATTTATTAATGAAAATTCAATTAGAAATTCCCTTTTGAGTTCAACTAGTTTTTAATCTATACTAATATTAATTATTTTCTATAGTGCCAAGAGTAGAGTAAAAGACTTGTAAGAAAAGGAGAAACAGAAGATACCCTTTCCAATTTTTTCTTACATACACATATAAAGAAGGTACACGTTCCATTAAAAGAAGGAACTTGCTATTGCCTGCGGTCTCTTTAAAAAATCCTATTCAGTCAGTTCAGAATTATTTATTCTGGGTTCTGTTCCTCTGGAATGACGAGAGCTTCAGATTACCAAGTAGTTAAATGATGCATCTTAGAATGCACAGAAATCTGAGGTTAAGAGAAGTAAATCTTAACAACAGGGTCAAGCTTCAGGTGAAAAAGTGAAGTTAACACCCATTCTGCAGTACCCTATGTAGAATCCCATCAAGACAAGATATATAACCAAAATCTCAGACAGCTGTTTCTTTAAAAAGCTGTGATATGTTCTTTCTATCTGTTTATATGCTTTCCTTATGATTTGCTTAGTGTTGATTAATATGAAGCTTTCAAAATAGTTCTAGAAATAGGTAAATAAGTTGCTTGACACACAAAATCTAATGTTATTCAACATCACAATTACCTGTTTCCATAAATCACATACAGCTTGGTGATACTGCCATAAATGTTTAGTTAACATGACAAAAAAGGATACTTATTTCATGATTTATAACAAATGAAAGTGGAGAATCCCTGAAGGGGAATGGTTACAGCGAATGGAAAAAATTGAGTATAAGATTAGTGTTTAAAATTTTCTGAGAGATATTTCTTTACGTTATAATATCTCACTGAGAATTTTGGTGTTCCTGAAAGGGCAGATGCCTGCCTGAAAAATATGGAATAAAACTATGAATGGTTCATTTTCCATGGAATACACGTGAATATTCTGATATGTCAACAGGACGGGCCAGTTTTTACTCAAACTCCTTTCGTTGTCACAAGGATTTAATATTCCTCTCTATTTAAAGAAAGATACACTCAATAAACTTCTGTAGATTCACAATATTAAGAATTAGTAGTTGAGAGTTACATCAGGAGACTCCAGTCCATCACTGAAAGCAGAACTATCATTTATTCTGGATCAGGTCAGCAGGGCTTGATGCAGCTGCATCATCAATACCTCCAAGGATAGGGATGCAAAAAAACCCCTCCTGAATAACCATTTTTGGTGTTGTGCTATCCTCCCAGAGAATAAAAACTTCCACTGGTCTGTTCTGTTTCACCTAGCCAATAGCAGAATGTGACTGTGCTGGTCAAGCATGATTTGTGCTTGGAAAAGGCATGTGACTTTCTTTTCATGAACTTGTATTGTGAACAGTCATGCTCCCTCAGGTCAACATTTTGCTCCTTGAGCTGCTTTAATCTCTGCCTTCCTTCATTTATGGACATAAAAATCCCAAAATAAATTAAAAAAAAGTGTTTTGATCATCATTCCGGGGAGGGAACAGGAGTACAAAATGAAGCAGCAGTATTTTTATTCCTCCAAATTGAACACAGAACAGCTGTATCAATTCCCACCCTCTAAAACATTGAGGAAAAGGCTACAGATTTTCCTCTGACATCTTTGTATTTCCCACTGGTGGTTTGTATCTTAGAAGTTAACATACCTTATACATACTAGGACATCCTATGTTTTACAGTTGCTATGGCAATTGCTAATTGGATATTGATTAGAAGAGTAAGTAGTGTTCTAAAAAAGCTATGCAATTAGCTACACAACCCTAAGGATATATGGAATGGTATTAACATGTGCACTTTCTCTTTGAAAAGTTTTTGTATAATCATTGCTTTCAGGTTATCAAACACTTGCTGACTGAATCGAACCCATTTTCAAAGCTTTGCACCTCTGAGCAGCCACATCCCAATTTTCACATACAGATCTGACATGAGCTGAACTACTGCAGCATGGAGTTTGCAGTTAATAAACAGGTTAATCTTTCTGTGAAGATGCAAATAAATGACCTTATGGGACTGTTAAACATACTTTGCTCAGGGCCACATTGAGGTTTAAATAAGAAAATGGTCAAAGAAGTCAAGAGAAACTCAGACTTTCCTCAAAATCAAGTGATTTGTAATTAGCCTGCATCCTGGCCTTCCTAAAGACAAAAAGGATATCTCAGTTCCTCTCCAGTTGTTCTGGATTTGATTTTAAGAGGCAGAGCATGGAAGAAGTGAGACTATCAAACCTCATGCAAGTTTATATAAATTCTCATTATGTCATTAAAGAAAGGACAACTCACTCAATTTTATCTTTGAGGTACAAAAATGACATAGACTGCAAGACACTGTTTGAGGAATAGAACTAAAATTCTAAATGACTAATGTTGGTACTCCAGCTTGCAAAAGCATGACGCACAAACACTGGTAATTCACTGAAATCACCGCCTAACTTAAGTAAGTAGTATATTTCATTCCTAAATAATGTGATTTTTACAAGGACAAAAACATTTTTGCAGAGAGTCACACTACATTAACTAAGAAATTACTATATAAATACATAGGCAAGGAGGTAGCTGACATAATTGTGATGCTGGTGGTAGATATGGGCTAAATGTCATTATTTTTATTATTTGAAAATTTAATTCAGCATTGCTTAGTTTATTAATTAATTCTGATAGTTATATTTGCACAACATTTTGAACTCTGTTTTTAGACCAGTTTCTAGTTTTTAGCTTACTTGTTGGGTTGTTACCTATATCTCTATGCAGAGAGATATATCAGCTTTTACTAGGATTTCCAAGCACACAACACAACTCAAATTGCAAAATCAAATGCACAGTTTTGGAAATGACCATATATTTTAAAAATGAATATTTATTCAGAACTTCAGAAAATCTGTTTACCTAAATCTTTCCTAAACTAAGTGGAAAGTCAGCTAGCAGTAATGAAATCATAACAGATTTTAGGAGCTCAGACTAGCTTCATCTTTGTTCTACTGTTTTATGCCTAAGGATGAGTATTTGAGAAATCTATAACTGACAGTATATACTGTAGTTTCTAGAACCACTTTATGTTTTTAGAGTAAAGATACTATGTATAGAGAAGCATATGTAATTTTCTACATTTTAAGTTTCCTAGGATATATAAATTGTTAACAAATAAAGTGTAATTTACATTGTGACTTTCACATTATAAAATACAAACCAATTTTAATAAATTACCTTTAATTTATGAGACAGGAGATTTATCCTTTACTAAAAAAAACCAAAAAACAAATCAAAAAACCAAACAACCCAAGCAAGACAAAACCACATCCTAAATAGAACCCACAAAAATGCCAGTCAAAACTCAGTCTATCATGGTAGCATGACATTAGACTTTTAATATTCTGAAAGTTGCTCACAAGCTAGGTGAAGAAAATGAATTTATATTCTTCCTAAAATTGTGAGTGGTTATTTAAAGAGAGGTCCACAAAACACCACGCCTAAAGTGTTTTTATTGAAAAGATAGCTGTACTCTTTCTTATTTGATTAATATTTTTTCTGTTTGCAGATGAAATCTTACTAACTTTTTTCATTGGTAAGAAGTAGGCATTAGACTAATGTCATTTAACTTGACGGGGATGCTCAAGACACCTCCAATGAGATTCAAGCAACAAATAAAATCACAGGTGGTATGAAAAACAAATCTTATTTCAGTCCATATTAAATACTGATTTAATAAAAATGATCTGCAACTTCCTTGTCTGTACAATTAAACCAGAGTGTTTATTACATATACTGAATTTTAATGATTTTTTTGATGATGTGACATTTACTAGAGAAAAATTTATTAAGAAAAATCTAACTTCAGTGTGGGAAAATGTTATCAAATCTACTACTCCAGAGTAAAAAACGCAAAGGCATTTTTTAAAGTTACTTTCAAACTATTTTCCCTGCTTCATGAAATGCCACTGGCAAAAATAACGCTGCTTTTATAGTGTAACTGTGGTGTCATATTTGTAAAGCAGCATGTAAGCTCTCATAAAAGGGTAATGACTTCCTTAAGTGATAATAAAATAAGCTTTCATGTAGAGATACATTGAGGTGCTACTGTTCATATGACACTGTAGTAGCATTATGTATTTATTTCTTGTACAACAACTCAAGGTTTTACAGGACTGGAATGGTTAGTATCTGTTTAGTATAATCTAGTTTGGGACATTGTACTTGCATCTGCACTACCATTTTATTTCAGTTCAAAAATGCAGTTTTGAAGAAAATCTCAGTATTGGTATGTCCAACCCTGGCAAATTGGCCCCAGTTTCCTGTGAATGTTGTTACTGCACGTGATAGGTTTCTTTTGGATTAAATTAAACTGGAAGATGCACTTTTTGAGAATATCTGAAGCATTGTAATGACATATAACCATGCTAGCAACTTGCAAGTAAACCTCCTAAACCATAAGCAGTATGAGACATGGCAACAACAAAGAGCTTAAAAGTTTAATTTGCTTTTGTTGCTAACTCATTACTTTTTATAATACAGCCTGTGCAATGTCACTAATTCAGTTTGCTTGGTAATGAGAATACTTTAGAGAAGAGTATGGCACCATACAAATTCCTGCAGAAGCCAGTGAAGGATTTTCACTCCTTCAGCCAGAAGTTAACAAAGAAATCTCTTCTTCATCATTGAAGTCACAGGATCATTACTTTTCCATTCATGAGGGAGTATATGAGAGTATATAACATGAATCAAATGAACAAAGTGTCTAGAGCATAGAATCACAGAATCATAGAATGGTTCATGTAGGAAGGGCCCCTATTGATAATGGAAGCTGCCCTGGTACAGGTGCAGGATATTGCATTTCGTCTTGTTGAACCTCAGGATGCTCACATGAGCCTACTTCTCAAGCTTACCAGTCTGTGGAGGTACAATTTCTTTAGCTTTCCTTTCCTGTGGACATACGTGTGGAAGGTCTTATTATTCTTTGTATACCTTGTTCAGCTTCAGTTACATCTTGGCCCTCCTGACTCTGTCCCTACAAAATTGGGCTATGTCCCTGTGCTCTTCCTAGGATATCTGTAAGTGCTTCCACTGCCTATGCATTCCCTTCTTGTCTTTAAGATTGACCGGCAGTTCTTGACTTAGCCATCTTGGTCTCTTGCCTTCCTTTCCTGATTTCTTATAGCTGGGGATTGTGAGCTCTTGCACTCTACGGAACATGTCCTTAAAGGTCTGTCAACTCTTCTCTACTCCCTTGACCTAAGGGCAATTTTCCAGGGAATTCTGTTGACTAACTCCTTGAAGAGCTAGAATTTTGCTTTCCTAAAATTCAAGATCCTGACTTTATTTTTTGCCTGACCCATACTGGAACACAACAACTCTGTGCAGCGCTTAAGGCTTGGGGAAGTGTAGCTTGAAAAATGCCTGGCAGAGAAGGACTGGGGGTCTTGGTGACAGCTGTTGAATATGAGCCAGCAGTGTGGCCAAGCACGTCAATAGCATATTGGCTTGGATCAGAAACAGCACAGCCAGCAGGAGTAGTGAAGTGATTGTGCCCCTGTACTCAGCACCGGTGAGGCCACACTTAGGATCTTGGTTTAAGTTTTTGGACCCTCAGTACAAGAAAGACATTGGGGTCCTGGAATGCATCTAGAGAAGAGCAATGAAACTCATGAAAGGGCTGGAGAACAAGTCTGAGGGGACTGGATTTTTTAGCCTAGAGAAGATGAGGCTGAGGGGAGACCTTATCACTGTCTTACAAATGCCTTAGGGGAGGTTGTAGGGAGCTGGTGTTGTCTCATTACTCAAATGGTAGGTGACAGGATGAGAAGGAATGGCCTTAACCTGTGCCAGGGATGGTTCAGATCAGACATTAGGAAAGAATTGTTCACCGAAAGGATAACCAAACACTTGTAGAGGCTGCCCAGGTAGATGGTTGAGTCATCGTCCCTGGAGGCATTTAAAAGACAAGCAGATGTAGTGCTTAGGGATATAGTTTAGTAGTGGACAGGTACAATAGAGCATAATGATCTCAAAGGTCTTTTCCAACCTAGTGATTCTATTATTCTATAATATCCCTCAGGACTGTCAACTCCACAAGTGCATGGCCATATCTTATCTCTAGATTAACCCAGCTACATGGGGTTTTTTTGTAGGTGGTCAACCTTTTTAGATAGCTTGTGGTATTGCATTTCACACAATTTATAATCATGAAAATTGAGATGCTGATGGCTACAAGTGGAAAACTCAGCATAGATACCCCAGGACAGGACTTACAGTCCTTCAGGCTAGGCTTAAGGCACATAGATACATGGTTGCACACAGAGGGAGAGCAAAATCAGTAGAATTAAACAAAAACCTGTATAGAGATTAAACAGCAAAATGGGAACCAAAGCCTTTGTCTTCGTTGCCCTCTTTTGGAGCAATGAAATTCACAGAGTTCTCAGTGAAGTGTTCTCATTTGGATGGATTTGGCTGTGGAATGACCTTTTTAAAGGAAATTAGTATATGAGGAAATTGACTTATCAATAAAGGCTTCCTACTCCTAGCTGATAACTTTTGCAATGTAATGTCTATACTATTCATTTTCAAATATTCTAACCCCAGAGAAATGCTTTCTACTCTCTCATAAGGGAAAACAGAGACTCTAAGTACATTTCAAGTCAATACACTTTACTCATGAGGAAGTCATAACTAATAATAATAGGTGATGATACAAAATTCATAGTTAAAATTAGCATTAAAAATATGTGGAATGTAATTGATTGAAAGCTTTTAATGAAATATTTCATTTGAAAGATGTATCTGATGAACAAAAGCATTAAAGGAAGTGTTTTGGTTCCAGTAGCATTTCACTGGGAAGGTTTCTGGGTCCCACACTAACTTTGTGAGTAAAATGAATCTCATTCATGTTACAATAGTCATCTGACAGGGAGGAATCAATTGTTTAATTTCAGAAACCTTTAGTGCATATGTGGGCATGCAATTCTGTTCATACGTTTGTGTGCGAGAAAGAGACTGAAAGAAATGAGAAAGATATATCTGTCCTTCTGTATCACACATCAAGACAAAACCTACAGCTTTAGAATGTGAAAGGCAAATATGCTTTCTCTCTCTACTTTCTTACCAGCTCTGCAGACCATTAAGCCATTGAACTTCCCTGATGACTCAAAACTATCTCCCTGCTCAGCTGGCTCAAAATGAGCTCATCACACAAGTGGATGGATACTAAAATTCATCCCTCTTCCTTTCTGAGTCAACAAATAATTAATGACTGGCATAAAATGCAACACTGAAAAAAGAGTGAAAGGGCATAGTATCAGGATAGCCAGCTACTTTGCAGATGTAATATGCTTCATGAGACATTCAAGATGGAGGATAAAAAACGTGGCACCAATTAAATTGGAAAGGAGCTGCAAAGTGGGTTGTCCTTCTTCTGCAGAAAAATAATAATCATGACGTAGCCTAATCCCTGTGCTGTTGTCCATGAGTTCATTTAAACTTTTCAAATCTTAGTTCCTCTGTTCTGATGACACTAATGACAGCCTAAACACTGTATTCAGCATCCTTTTTGCCACAGTATCCAAGTATAAGGTAGCATTAGGGAAATTCCATCTATAAAACAAGTTATTCATATGGATGGCAGAGAAGACTGACCAAATAAGTTAGACGTGAAAGAAGAACATTTAGGCACATTGTGGGTTAAACTATCTGTTTGAGAAGGAAACAAACCACATAGTTAAGAAGGACAGAAAGAGACAAAGAAAGAATAAGGGTTTTAACCTTAAGCCCTCACACAGCTGAAAACTTGCTACTAATTTTAGTATTCTATTTGCTCCATAAAATGTGAAATACAGAGTGAAATACAAAGCGCAGAATGAACACTGAGAAAGAACATGAACTGAGAGATAAATCTCAAGATATGTCAAGATAACAATATAAAAATATAACCATCAGGTTTAAAGATCCCTTTGTGTTCTTCCAGTTCTAAAGGTCTCCTGTGTAAATTTAAGAATTCAGACATGAACCTTAATCATATGAAATAATTCTGGAGATGATGGTACATGAACTGGTCTTCCAACCTAGCTCTAGCCTGTAATGATGTCTCAGAGTAATCTTTGAATCTGTATTGTACAACATACATCTAATTAATGTATTGGTGTATGTCTCTGTTTTTTTCCCCTACAAGTGACCCTCATGATCGTAGACAGATTAGAACAGACTGTAGGTAAATACCTTCACTCCTGATAGAGGTTTTTATAGCATGAGTATGATGAATCTTATAGTCATTTGAGAAAAATCATTAAGGTTGCAATTCTTACTACTCCATTGCAGCACTTCTGTGGAACAAAGCAGTTACATCACCCATTTAAACAGCCAGCACCGTGCTCCTCCCACTGATATAGCATTTAATTAGCGTTACAATTTAACTAAGGGGCTCAGCCTACCTCAAAGAAAAGTGTGCACCTTTCCCTGACATTTCTGCATAGGACATCACTGAGGAAGAATCAGAGGAGGACAAGCAAACAGGTAAGGTGGATGAAAAAGGCATTCAAAACGTGTTTCATTTAAAACTGCTGAAATGTCTTGGTTTATCAGGTTTTCAGCTACATAGAGACAACTTGAAAAGAAAAAAATATTATGATTTCACCAAGTTAGAATGATACACTCTTCTGTCCGCAATCTGCAACCTATTACAGTCTCCCTGCATGGTCCTCAGTGAAATACACCTGCTAATATAAAAAAAGAATAACCCTCCTCTTTAATATACTTTCCATGGCATGTGCATTCTCCTAATCTCCTGCTATAGAAGGTATCTGGCAAGACCAATGCCTCTCTATAAGAACCATAATTCTCAATTTGTTCCTAAACCAGATGGCTTTATCCAATAATGGATTGCAGGTAGGATAGGAGAGGGACAATTTCCAAAGTTCAGAAGGTGAGTTGTGATTTCACCTGTGCTGTTTAAAATGTATAAACAGATCCTGCAGTGAAGACAGAGGCAGAAAGTTGTAGTGATGAAGCAGACCCGAACAGGAATCTTGCTAGCTGGACAGTTTCCTGAAGCTTGACTTACTTTACAGGGGGAGGTAAGACAACTCACAACAATAAGAACTTTTGACAAAGGAAAAGCTTTGAAATCAGCCCTCCTTAAAAAGCAGAGTATGAAACATTTAACGGTTTCTCACAATTAAATTAATTTGACTGTTGTTTTATTTTTTGTAATTTTAAGTATCATGAAGAATAAGTTGTTTCAGTCACACCTAAGACTTAAGTCTACAAGTATTCTTAATTCCAAATAAAAATTCACAGAGAGAGTAGCTACAAGAGACTCAGTCACTGAATGCAGATATTGCCACTTGGGTATCTCTGCACTTTGTCTTCCACAAATCTCTTACTCTGTAATGAAGCTGTAAATGTTAGATTTGGATCCAGTGAGTCCCCCTAGTAGAGGAAGATCCAGTTTGGTTTCACTATTTGAAATTATTTCATAGATCTATTCTGTATGTGACTGAGATTCCCAAAGCTGCCAGTACAGGGATAGAGGAATAAGGATGCACAATACCTAAGCCAGCTCCTGCTGAAAAGACAAAGCTGCAGTAAAGTCAGTTACCAGGTGAGAACATCATCCCAGCCACAGCCCTCAGGTGCTCTCTAGGCAATGCATGCTGCTTGCATGTTGTAGAAGAGCTGCCTGAAAAGGTTGCTGTTCAGCTTCTCATATTAACCATGAAAGTCTTACCTCACACTGTATTTTTTCTCTAACGGTTTACTCCAATGGTATCTTGCTAGATCCTAGTTCAATAAAGCAAAGGCATTCTGTTGCAGCCAAGTCTCTGAACCTCTATTAGGTTTTCAGTTACAAGTTTTGTACAGTTTTAGGAATTGTATAATACTACTTTAATAAAGTCTACTTAATTATGATTTACAGCAATTTCCTTTCTGTAAAAATCCCTCATTAGTCACATTCAAATTGAATAAGTGAAATTCTCAAAGAAACAGGACAGAGTCAAGAAACAACTACAGAAAACAGTAGTAGGTACCTACCAAAAATGCCTATTGAGGTTCCAGTCTTGGGCTTTTTTGTTTCAGTAGCATGGAGTACAGATCAGGCAAACTGCTGCTTCAGAAAATACATTTACATTAACTTTGGAACCCTTTTTGTGTAGGACAACCTGCTGCATGCATTTGTAGGTGTCCTGACACCTGGAGAAATACAGAGGGGAATATCTCAATTGTTCAAATTAATCTTCATTAGGAAGCGTTGTGCCTGAAGCATAATTCAAAACTGCAGGAAGAGAATCTGCCCCAGAGTAATATAAATGTATATGCAGTTCACTAGTATTTGCATATCCTAAATTTTATATAGATACTTTATGCAACAAAACAAATGAAATACTGTCCTAGTAGCTGGCTTCAAGCTATGTGTGCCTTCTGATTTTCATGATGTAGAAGAAGCGACTTTACCGTTGTAGTCAAGAGGTAAATACGTGATCCAATTCCTTAATTCCCATCTTAAACTCTCTTATCTTTCTGAATAACTTATACCAAAAAGAAAATACTTCATCTTAGAATTAAAATTAAACAATAATTCATGATGGATTGTATAAGAGTTATGGAAGCCTCGTAGAATATATAATAAGATAGATTATAAGATTTTGTCTGTAAGTCAGGTTTTTAGTAAAAAATTACCCATGGATGTTCATGCTCTTTCTGTGTAAACCACATAAATGCATTTGCTTAAAACACCACATTACTTAATAGAAAACAAGCAAAACTTACATAACTACACCAAACACTGAGCAAGGTGGTTACAGGAGGCAATGATATTTCACTCTGAGCATTATAATAAACCCATGTGTGTTACAAACCAGATGTTTCTAGAATATTCATTTATGACAAAAATGTTTAGAATGAACTTGTAAGGTGGGAGGAGGTAATTAATAACAACTAAACCATGAGACTCACAAGGTTTTTAATTTAAATTTTTTAAAGCTTATTAATTATTTAAAAAAATATTTCTTTAAATGGTTTTAAATCCTTTAAAATATCAAACACATTGAACAGCCTCATACAAATAAGTTTGTGGAAATACAAGATAATTATAAAGTCATGTTTTTTGAAGGTAAGAACATGATGCTGAGTGGGAATAACTGAGCTCAGAGACCTGTTCTCCTGGATGCCAAGGTAATGTGCACGTACAAGGCCTCTCCTGTTTGCAATCAATGAAGTGTCAAACAGCATATCAAATAACCATGAGTAGAGCTAAAAAGACAGAAATTGTAACAAGAATATGGCTCTAGCCTAAGAACAAAACATGTACTTTTAAGACCCTGAAATATATAGCTCAGTCTATTCTTCTTTTTTTTCTTCCTTTTTCTAACATTAAGCTATATTTTATACACATACAATACTTTGCATTAATTTTGCTAATTCCTAATCCTAGGAGAGAAACTATTACAGCTTGTAACGCTGAAAATGTGTCCCAGTTGTTAGATTTTCATTCCATCAGTTATGTTTTACATCTACATATATAAAACATAAACCATAGTTATTGATAATGAATCCAATATACATTTTACCAGTAGGTAATAATAATAATGACACATTCTTGTATTATCAAGTAAGAAATATCTATTGTGTAGCTGCCTTTTATTTTAAAGACTATTAAAGTCAAGCAGAAATTTAATGGCTTTAGGAAAAGCTTTACTCCAGTCTGCAAACTGCTAAACATCTACATGTGTTATTCTGATGAACTGACTTTACTAAATCCTTTAAAATTATATTGAATTCCTGCATTGAAGTTTATCTAATCTTTTATAGTACCTAAAAGAAGCATGCAGTATAGAATATTTTGCTGGGATTTACTTCACTAACCCACTTATGTTAAATGTATCTTTTCTCATCAAATCCTATATGTTTTACATGCATCAAAAATAATTACAGAAACATATTAATATCGCTAAGAGACTTGATATAGACACTCAGAGGAATAGCATTACAGCCATAACTCAGATCTTGTTATCTTTGGGAAAAAAATAGATATTGTTACAGCAGTAAAAGTATACAGTATGTGTCTAATCATGAGATGAATTTTAAATAAATCCCTTAAGAGATCTCAAACATAATGAACTTAATGAAAATTAACACAGTGTGAAACAGAGCAGAAATGGAATCATGGACAGCATAAATCAGTGCTCAGACTGGAAATTCTTAAAAGCTCATATTATAATTCTGAAAACAATTATCCTAAGAGGTCTTAATAACGAAAAAGCAATAAAGCTATTATAGCCATCCTCTGGAGTGCACCACTTCACCTTGTTATTAAACTGTTAACAAACACAAACAATGCTCTTCGGGCTGGATGACCTCCGTATTTGTTAACATGAACTCTCTCTGTTTTAAAGCAGGGTCACCAAATAGGACTCACTGTAGGATCAAAAAGACTAAGCAACTTCAACAATGTGTTCCAGTATGATTTCATCAGAGTAAGGATCAAACTCAATTATGACAGATAAGCAAAAATAGGTTTTCCACTCTTTCATCATAATTCTGATTACTATTAAGTATTTTTAGTACAGTGACTGTCAGGTGGCTTATTATTATTATTATTACTGATCCTTTTTTCTGGTTTCTCCTGTTTATATGGACGATTAACAGGAGGCCACTCTTGAACAAAAAAATAAAGACTGCACATTACCTACCTACCTGGGACTTTTCCCTTGCAATAATCAAGTTTAAGCAGAGTTCATCACTCTTCACAACAATTTAGTAAACAGCTTCAGTGTGTGTTTGTTTTAAGAGATACTGAAAATGGCAGAATTTCTACTTCTAAGGACCTTTTTCTAGTGTCAAAACGCCTTATAAAAGATGGAAGCAGTGTTCCAGATTAAGAAGTATTTAAATTTAGTGATATGTAGAATTCCTGATATGAGACTCACTTTTGACTTGATAACATTAATACTAAAATCATACCAGTATCACCTACTAAAAGTGTTTATTAACAATTGGAACATAATTATACAAAAATACACTTTACAAACACAGTAGTGTAGGGATTTCACCCCAAGAAACCTCAGTTTTATTGATTTCCAGGAAGCCTACTTTGAATGACGATCTAACTCCACCTTTACATGCTTCATACATTGATGTCAACAAAGAAACTATCTGTAAGAGGCTGTGACGTCCAGTCATTCTTTCTGTAATTTCTGGGTATAGAAATCCTTTCATTTCTCCTTACTATAGAGGCTCAAAGGGCAGTTTGCTTTTTACTCTGAATTTGAAAAAAAATTCTTTATATTCCTGCAGTGATCCACCAAAGTCAGGGCTTCTGGATGTTTGCAGGATCAAATTCTTTACTGTGCAAGAAAACGTTGCACATGACCTCAATTCTGCTGAAGATCACAAGTAAACTCATCCTTGGAGTATTTAACTGAACAAAACTTAAAGTTTTAGGACTTCTTGATCAGATATAATGATATCTGCAATATAAGAAAAAGAAATATTTCTATGATATTTACCCTAAATTACGAAGTGAAGCACTCTGGTAATACCTTCTTAGACATCAACATCTCATCCAAAACACTCGTTTTTTGAAGCCTTTGTATTGTCTCTGCACGGTTGTATCTGCTGACTTGCTCAACCAGCTTGATTCTGTCTCTTCAAACACACAAAACCTGTAAGGACCTGCCTGTCATTCCAAGAGGACAGCAGCCTGAACTTCAGTCCATTGGGCAGCTTTTGTCTTTTAACTTTTAGAAATCTTCAGCCTGTAATACCTATTAGCAGTAAGTTTCACTATTGAAAATAGAGTTATATTTACCATTAAATATTTAATACAGTATTTAACTGTTCTGCTTTTAAAAGGGATAAATAAGAGGATGTATAACTCCTGTTTAAGAATAATTTGTGTATATAATTAATGTCCTATTTTAATTATCTGCTTTACCAACATTGTCGTATAAATGTTTGAAGATCAACAGAAGTCTGCTCAGGGGACATCGCTACAAATCTTTGCTATTTGTACCCATCTCTTATGAAAACAGTAATTAGAAATTAAGAGACTATTTCTAAGAAGGTATAGTGTTATCTGTTCTATTTTTTTATATATCTTAATACTAAAATGATCTAGCTTTTTTTTATACCACTAACTTTCAATCATCTAACAGTGGTCCTAATTGGAGGCCAAGTACTCTATACTCTTTATTTTCTCATGAAGAAA
>JAUNZM010001240.1:235000-265000 GCA_033459285.1 Clamator glandarius
CTAAGAGAAAATCTCAAGACATTGAGTTCCTGAAGCTGTAAATCAGGGGTTGGCAAGATAGCCAAAACTCAGGAGGATTTTATGTATACTCATTTTTTTTATTTGGAGTTTTGTTGGATTATTAGGTTGGCAATAAAATGAGAATACAGATTTAAATAGGAATTGGATTTTGCATTTGTTTAAGTAGCCTATTCATTTAACTGAGCTTCCAGTGTTCAAACAGGAGACAAGCTTTTCACTTTTGCATAATACACAGACTTCATGATGGTCCCTTAGATAAATAAAAGAAATTACACAACTAAAATAAGAATCTTAACACAAGACGGGAGGTCACTGCGGTAGAGATAAATCCTGGTCTTGTGTGTAGAGATGGCAATTAAAGCCATGAAAACAGATGAGGTTGTTGAGAGGAACATATAAAAGGTTGCAAATCAACACGACCGCACAACCTCCATGACCTTCTCTCAGTGCTAAGCAAGTTGTTCCAAAAAACGGTGATTTCAGGTTCTGCAGTGTCAATGAAACCCATCGCCATTATCACGAAAACGAAGAAATTTCACTGTGTCTGCACCCAAGCAACCAACCAACAGCACCTTTTGTGACAAAAAAGGGACCAAATAGCAGCAATATGACACTAAACCAAGTGCAATAATTATAATTAGAGAAACATAGAGAAATGTGAAGACACTAAAGCAGAACTTTGACATGCTACTGAAGCCTTGCCAAAACTATAAGAGTGCTCTGGAACAAGCAAAGCAGGGTTTTATACATTTAAGAGCTTGAAGTGGTTCAGCAGATGAGCACCAGAGCCAGGAAGGTGGAGGCAGGAGAAATAGGCAGGAGGTAGAGCATTATGGTCAGATGTAGGTTTGCAATGAGGTCGCCTTAGGCTGTTGTGAAGCATAGTCTCCCTAATGATTTCTCAACATCAAGTTGTCTACAACTGTACCTCGCCCTAACATTTTAGCTTCTCCATCTTGCTGTCCTGTAATTGTTTTTAAGTAAATTAGGTCACTGTGAACAGCCTCTGTGATTCTTCATTCTCCACATCACTTCTGGAGATGCTGACATCTCTGAAACACTGATCTGGGGTAGGCTTCATAGGATACTCATTAGAAAATTATCAATTTGTGGATGGGAACTCTGTTAGATATGTAAGTCCAGTTTTCCTGCTCTGTCATCACTTTCCTCCACATTCCTCTTATGTCTGCTCTTTCCACATACAAAGTAAGAACACATCAGCCTCTTAGTAGAGGGCTCCATTTATCTTTATAGAAATATAAAAGAAAAAAGTGAAATCTAATATCTTTTTTTTTTAAAGAAAAGGTTGAAAAATATTCTTTGAAACAGCATTGTGAGGACAATGTTAAGTCTTGATCTAAAATTAAGCTTTGACCAAATAACAAAGCAACACAAGATTCAGTAAGATGGCTTTAGCATCTATAAACAATAAAAAAAGAAGGAGCTCAGCAACTGAATTTCCTTCGTACTATGACATTGTTTTCATCATTAGATACTTATTTTGTTAAAAGTAATTCTCTAGGTCTTAGTTAAAATTTCAATGCTGAAAAAAAACCCAAAAACACAAAAGAAAATCTAGTTCACAACATCTGAGGGCAAAGATGAATCGATGATTTTCTTAATTGTTAATGAAAAATATCACATTTTCTTCAGCAACTGTAAGTTTTTTTATGAAGTGAAGGTTAAAAACTATTTCAAAAATACTTGAATAACTGGTTTTTTATGCTTAAAATTTAGGATCTACCTCAAAGGTATTTTCTGCAAGGATATAACTTGTACAATTCACAAGACACTTGATTATGTCTTTAAGAAGTGAAATGGGGAGAATATCCGGTTCATCAGATAAACAGTGAGTGGTGGAGGAGTTAATGCTAAGTCTGTGCAAAAGCCTTTAAAAGAGGAGTCAGAACATTGGATTTAGCATGATGTGGTAGGTAAGATTGCAAGGCCTAGAAAGACAATGTCAGAAGAAGATAAGATGGACAACCTATAGTGATGGGACCTCACAGTCCTACAAGGATGTGGATTTGGGTACTGAAGTTCTAAGCAGGTAGTACTGAAGCAGAAAGAAAAGGAAAGACTCAAAAATGTATCAGAAATGAAAAATATATGGTGAAGTCACTCAAATGCATAAAAGACTTTCAGAAGTGGAGTTTGGAGATACAAAACCAAGGACTACAAAAGGAAGAAGTGAGACTATTCTAAATTCAGTGTAGTCACATTTTCCCAATGACATCCGTCATAGAGAAATTTCATGTTGGAACCATGTTAGCCATATTCCCATACTCCTGAGTGATAAACTCTGAATCTCTGAGTCAAGGGTTAGTTGGAAATTTATGAGAGAGTAGCTCTACAACACTCAGGAAGTGTTTACCTCTTGAAAAAATAACTTAGAAAAGTTAGTAATAACATTCTAACCATTTGGTAAACACTGATCCTATTCCAATGTTACTGATTTTAATGGCATTAATAATGAAAAAAGTTTACAATTATCAGAGTATGGGTTTATGTATTTCAATTAAAAAAATTCTAAGAGCACTTACAAAATTTTGGTACTTCTCTGATTTAAATGCTACAGATATTCTTTACAAAATAGTTTTCTCCATGGTGTGAATGTATTCATCTTCTAGTAAATATTTCAGAAACTACAAAAAATACAATCTGAGAGAAAAATATGTTTCTGATGCTTCTCCATGTACAAAAGGAAAATTTCCTTTGAATATTGAAACCTAATAGGAAAAAAATGTGGTTTTAAATTTGATTTCAGAATATCCTGCATGTAAAAGTTACCCTTAAATGTCTTACTGAGAGTCTTATAATACATATTAAAAGAATATAAAGGCTAAGACCAATAATTTCTTCCACCTCGCATGAAATTACTTCTAAAAGCTACTCTTCACAACAATGTCCGATATATACAGAAATATATGTAACATACCTTGAAACAAAGAGAAAATTGAAGATTTTGAATTCAAACTTGCTATGTGTTGAAAGCACAAGGTAAATATTAAGAAACCATGGATGGAAATTAAGCTTACTATGTCTACAGTTAAAGATGCAGATATGGTATCAGATTAAAACTCTGCGACTTGTACAATAAAAAACAAAGCCAGATGCTCTCTTTTTTACCATTTCTAAGTTTGTTGTTACCTAGTTCTGGTTTTGTTTTGTATTTCTTTTCCCTTTTCTGAGTAAACCACAATGCACAGCCTGTGAAACAAGAGCAAACACAGTTTAAGCCAAGACTGAGGTAAAGGTCTGATAGAAGATACTTACAGATTTCCTTTCTGTATGTGTGTATACAAATACATAAAGTTATATTAGGATATTTCAATGATATACGAATCAGATGCCTGCCTCTCTCCTGGAATTCAGTGGAATTTGATCATAATTTGATCATCTCTTTCCTTTTATCTCCTTGAAAGTCATGGTTGCACTTTGTGGCCAACTAAAACATCATTCCTACTGCTTATTTCTGGGTGTGGAGTCCAGTGAGCACTGCAGTCACTGCCACTACAGGTATTTATTTTTAATCTTCTTTGAGATCCAAACATAAACAGTGATAGGAGAATCATTTAAATTGTGGACAAGAAGTAATCTGAAGTAAGAACTGGCATGACCAAAGCTTGCTGATTGTATTAGAAACCAGAAGCTGCACAAACTTTTCTGTGCTTTTGATAACCACTCTAGTTTTTATTTTGTGTTTCAGCTGAAATTTTTGAAACATAACAGTGAATTGTAATGCTTACTGCTAAACTTTACATGCCGCCTTGATAATTCCTTGCATTATCATTTCTCCATCGTTTAAAAAAAAATAGAGAAAAAGCAGCAAGCTTCATCTATTAAAGATTCCCAAGGTCATTGGCCTATGTTATTTCTGTTCCTCAAAAAAGTACTCATTTTTCTTAGTTTCCTGTCAGTAAACCATGATATCCTTCACATCTGTCTGTGCCTTTGCTTTTATTAGCAGAAAATACAGCCATAGCTTTAGTGTCATGTGTACTATAAAGACAGGATTTTCAAGAGATTTGACAACTCTCATATTTTCCGAAGTATTCTCGATGTAACACAGAAACAGTTTATTACTGTTAAGTAGTGACTGTCTCTCCAGCTTGAATAATGAAGTCCTCTAGGTCAATATTTTATACAATCGTGCATTTAAGGAAGCATTCCTCTGCAGTTGAGCACTAAAACAATGGGTGTCATAATAGAAATCTATGTATTATCAATCTTAGATGAAGCTATAATCAATCTAATTCTTTGAACAGTGAAAATACAATATGTTATTGTGTTAAACCAAGAATTTTCTTCTTCCAAAATGTTTATAAAATAACATAATAAAATTATTTATTGAGACTAGCTGTGCTGTACAAGGTAGAATAAATTTAACCTTCTACGAACAGTGCTTTCAGCTGCAGGAGATTTACATCGGTTACCTGTGAAACAAATCTCTACAAGGTGCAGCAACATTGTTTTTTGAGAATTATACAGCCACCCAAGCAAAGCATCAAGTCTTCATTGGCAAGATTTCTCCTTGTACAGAAATTCTAAAATTATCGCAAATTAAAAAATTACCCATGGTTAACTGATATGCAAAAAGGTTTGACATCTACCTCAAAATGACACAGTTCTTAAACAAGATGTTTTAGTAGGTCATTTTTACAAATATCATGGAATATGAAATATAAGAATGGGTTTTCAGACTAGTAATTAGAAAACAAGAGAATTGGTGTAATTTTAACAGCAGAAGCTATAAACCATACCTAGCAAGGACATTTAATCAGAAATCCATCAACCTTGCAAACACTTAAAATAATGAAAAATCTTTTTCATATGAATAATCCTGTAGAATTCAATATGCATATACTTTTGGTTTTTTCTTCTTAGAGGATACATACATTTTAAATATCAGGAGTTCTTAGTTAAACACATTCTATATACTTTGTATGTTTCAGATAATTTTATTTAACTAACAAAAAATGTTCTACAAATACAGATGATAAACCAATAAAATGGATCAATATCTCTTAGCATTTTGCTTCTGTACTAGTTGGAGTACTCTTATATCCTTGACAAAGAAAACAAAAATGAAGAATAGCAAGTCATGAGATGAATTCCAAGGTCAAATTTAAATGTATAATTCGTCATTGAAGGCAAATCTAGTAGTTTTAGTTTTACTTATATTAGGCAGTATAAAACAGTGCCAAAACCAAGCCATAATTGAAGCACTTCCAAAAACCATACTGGATAACTTTTGCTGAAATTTGATCTAAAAGCATCATCTGCAGGGTTTTAAGTCTCAGCCTCGTGCAACTTCACAGCACTCTCTGCTGTGTGACTCATGCAGTTTGTCCACCCTGTGCAGTGTAAATAAGTTCTTCAATTATTGTCAGGCTGTAAACAGAACTGGAGGAAGTACTGTGTATGGAGAATTAGGAGAATTGGGTATAGAAGATAATGAGGCAGACCAATGGTTTCCCCTTGAGTGACCTATTCCAACTAGTCTATTTCAGACCTCTTGTGAAGCTGCTCTGGTATTTCGAAGAGTAAAAATTTGTTCTATTAGTCTGCAGCTTCTACTAAACATAAAATGCCAGGAGACATATGATTCTATGATTATAAATGAAGACATTCTCTTTTTTTGAGGTTCTTTACAATGATTTTCCCATGTAATTTTTTGAAGAATCATAGTAATTTTTCTAATATCTAATCTTAACCTCTCCTGGTGCAACTTGAGGCCATTTCCTCTTGTCCTATTACTTGTTACTTGGGAGACTGACCCAAAAACCAGGAGATTTAACACCCATTTTTGAAAAGGGGAAGAAGGAACAAATCCTTCTGGAAATTATGCTAAGACACATGGAAACTAAGAGGGTGATTTGTGACAACCAGCATGGTTCCACTAAGAGCGAAATGTGCCTGATAAAATCCGTGACCTTCTACAACTGCATTATAGTTTTGGTGCATAAGGAAAGAACAGCTGAGGGGCTGGGTACCCAGAGAACAACTCTTCTGACTGTTAGAGACTGAGGCAAAGAAGGCATTAAGTACCTTATCCTTTTCCCCATCCTTTGTCACTATTTTTCTCCCTCACATCCCATAGAGGGTAGAGATTCTCCTTAGCCCTCCTTTTGTTGTTTACATATTTACAGAAATGTTTGTTATTGTCTTTTATGGCAGCAGCTGGATCACATTCTAACTGGGCCTTGAATCTTCCCATTTTCTCCCCATATACCCTCCTGACTTCTTTGTATGCCTCCTGAGTTGCCCACCCCTTCTTCTTCTAAAGATCATGAACTCTCCTTTTCCCTCCAGAGTCGCAGCCAAAGCTCTTTATTCAGTCCGACTGGTCTTTTTCCCTGCCAGCTTGTCTTTTGGTGCATAGGAACATTCTGTCCCTGTGTCTCTAAGAATTCCTTCTTGGAGAATGTCCAGCCCCCCTGGACTACTTTGCCTTTCAGGACTGTCTCCCATGAGACTCTGTTGATGAAGCTCCTAAACAGGCCAAAGTCTGCTGTCTGGAAGCCCAAGGTGGCAGTTCTGCTGACCTTCTCTTTACTTCTCTGAGAATCAAAAACTCTATCATTTAGTGGTTGCTACACCCAAGATGGCCTCAAATCTTCACATCAACCCTCTGTCCTTCTCTGTTAACAAACAACAGGTCTGGTGATGCACCTGAGGTTGTAGAGAAGAGTGTAACGGCCTCTTCTCCCAAGTGACAGGGGACAGGACGAGAGTGAGTGGCCACAAGCTCTGCCAGGGGAGATTTAGGCTGGACAGTAGGAAAAAATTTTTCACAGAAAGGGTCATTAGGCGCTGGCAGAGGCTGCCTAGGGAGGTGGTTGATTTCACCTTCCCTGGAGGTGTTGAAGGCATGGGTGGATGAGATGCTAAGGGGCATGGTTTAGTGTTTGATAGGAATGGTTGGACTCGATGATCCGGTGAGTCTCTTCCAACCTGGTTATTCTATGATTCTTTGATTCCCTTGTTGGCTCTCTCACCGCTTCAGGAAGTTATCTGCCACACATTCCTGGAACCTCCAATGCTGTTTCCTCTCTATTGTACTGCATTTCCAGTAGATGTATGGTAAGTTGAAGTTCCCCGTGAGAACAAGGTCAAGCAATTACAAGACTTCTCTCAACTGCTTATAGTATAATTCATCTCCCTCTTCATCCTGGCTGGGTGGTCTGCAACAGACTTCCACTGTGATGTCTGCCTTGTTGGCCCTCCCCTGACTTCTACCCCTAAACTGTGAACTGTATCACCATCCTCATTAAGCTCCAGACAATGCCTCTCCTTCCTTGCCTCTCCCCTGAATAGTTTGTAGCTATCCATTGCAGCACTCCAGTTGTGTGAGTCATGCCAAAGTATTTCTTTGTTAGAAACTATAATATGATTTTCCCACAGCTCCTCTTGTTTGTTGTCCATGTTGTGTGCATAGGTGTGGTTGCACGCCAGATGGGATACTGAACCTGCCACATTTTTTGAGGGGAGAAAACCTAATTCTTACAGGAGCATTCTTAGGCACTTCCGTGATTTCTAACAAGACAATCACGTTTGTATCTCTGCTGCTGCATTTTTCTCAATCCCTTACCTCCAGTTAGAAGGCAGACTGAAGCACCTCATTAACACGCCATTCCTCAGACATTGGGGTGACTGCTCCAGGCCTGTGAGACTGGTTTTATGCCTTTCCCCCTTCAAATCTAGTTCAAAGCTCTTTCATGGAGACTTGCTTATCCCTGTGAAAGGATTCTTTTTTTCTTCCTTTGAGACAAATGTACTTCATATGTTGACAGCAGGCCTAGTGTTGTGTAGGCTAACCTGTGATCAAAAAACCACTAAATCCTGCCAGTCATGTTCTGTCATATTCTTCCCCAAGTACAGACATTGAGGTAAGTATACGTTTAAGTTCTAAGCACTGTTAGATATACCCCAAATTAGATATAACATTAATACATGTGGTAGATTACCACTCTCCTGAGTGGCTGTCCAGAAGAATGTCTATTCTTCCTTTCTCAGAGTGAGAAGAAGCATTCATGAATACATAGGACCCAAGAAAAAAGATTCTTAACATTAGCTTATTTATTGATCTTCAAAGTGTATTACAAACATAACTAATCTCTCCAATACCTCACTTATCACACTGTACAGATATGTCAATTGACCTATGGAATTTAAGGGACTCATTCAAATTTTTGGAAAGAATATGTATCATAATCAGGATTAGATTTCCCGAGCCTCCTGCTTAAGACCCTGCTCATGTCCTAATGCTTTTCTGGATGAATAAATTATAGGTTTCCAAGAATAAATGTGAGAGTGAATGAATAAGTTATAGGGAGACATGATCACATCCCAGTCTTGATTCAGCCCCAAAGCTTGCTCATTCTTACATAGCACACTTACAAGACTCTTAATAGCTCAGAACAAATGTAGTTTTAAATTTATACTGTGGAGAAAATTCCGACTGTCCCTAGGACTGTGAAGGAAAATCTATGTGAGTATTCTCTTGAAGATTGACTCTAAAATCAATTTAATTTGGAGGCAGAGGGTTTTCTTTTCCATGTTCAGTTTCTGAAGGAACTATCTCTGCTGAAGGCTAGATTACAGAATCTGAACGTGCAAAGTGGTTTGAAATGTAGAGCAAATGGACACACACATTGTGCATCTATGTAGACAAATACACACTATGCTTATTCCAAAGAAACTTGAAGTTATTAAAGCAGTAATCTTAGTCAAGTTGAAGTCCCTGCTGATTTCAAGATCACCAAATGCACCAAGACCACCACAAAACTAAAGATTGCAAAACAAACACAGAAACAAAACACTGACCTTCAAACATAGACACATGTAAACCTTTTGGTAAATAGCACCACATTGAATATTATTTTTTCCGTGGCACCATTGTCCTAAAAAAACAGAGGACCAAATTCTGCTCTCCGTTTCTTCAGATCTTACTGGCATCTTCAGGGGAACACAATAAACATCATCTTCTCTCAAGGACCAGATCTGTGGAAGGTTGTAAAATGGTGGTTTGCTTTGATGAAAGCTATCCAAACAACCCAATCCAAGAGTCTACCATGAAATGTTTTGGTTTTGCAAAACACATTTTACAAAGAAGTATCGTTCTGTCACATTGTTGGTTCTGGAAGATTTGTGTTGACACATGTGGTTTGGTATAAAAAGCCATCTGCTCTTCCCATCCCCAGTTAAGTTCAGTGGGCTACTGGCTCTTCAGGTAAGAACAAAAAGTGAGGGACTGACTCTGAGGTGGAAAAAACATCCAAAGCAACAACAGAAAACATTACACAAGAATCTGCAAAGTGATATTGTTAGATTTCCTAGGAAATTGTGTAGAAGACATCATTACAGTTAGTTCTAATCAAAGACTCCACAACTTAAGTTTCAGGTTAGTCAATTCCTGAGCATGAAAAAGTCACATTGGACTTTATTTCAACTGTTAAGACACATCATATCACATGATGAGACATCACATCACTAACTAGATATCACAGTTATCCTGGCTGGTTTTTTAATGGGTTAATATACATAAAAGCAACAGATACTGTTGTTTGTTTAGCTGAGTTTCTGAGAATAGTACAGTCCTAAATATTTCACAGTATAATCTAATGCTACATTTATAAAGACTGAAAAAAACACCGATTCAAAACTTTTGTAAAAGTACCTACCATGTTATAACTGCAAATATTACTGTGCAGTGGATAGCATAACTGAGTAGTCAGATTCTTTTATGCTGTTACATGAGAATTGAGGCAGGAATATTTTGTTATGATAATATCAGGATGATTATGACATTATTTATACAGGTTTTGGCCAGAAAGCCATTTTACTATATCTTTATCTATCATCTGAGGTAGTGCTCTATATCACTTCAGTATAGTGCAGACAATAGGTGAAAACACATAATCATTATCATAGTCATTAACTAGTCTGAGTTAATTCTTCTCCCATTCTTGCACTGCCTTTTGCCAGACTGCCCGTCTGTCTGTGAGCATCACTTTTTCTTTTCAAGGACATAGATTATGCATTTAGGTACTCTTCAGGACTGAGATAAACTTCTCCCTTTGAATTCAGGTAATATCTCTGGTTTTCTCCAGTTCTACCTCTTCACATTCTGTGCATGATGCTTCACGAGGAACAGGCAAATAAGTAGTAGCCCACACATCTACTCATATCTGTACTTCTTATGGCAGATTAAGCAGTTGTGCATCCCTAAGTAACGACAAAAAAGAACTTCCTGGAGACACTTCCAATCTATACTCTCTTTTTCCTCAAAGTAAGAATCCTGCTCCCTTCATGTCATATCTTATTGTCCTACTTCCCATCATTTTACAATGTTCCAAAATGTTCGATAACATTAGAAATATATAAAATAGAGAGTTAAGTCAACAGACATGTTAGATCTGACACATAGAAGTTCAGAATCTGGCCTTTATCACGTAAGGCTATCATCATTTATGTAACATTTCAGCTACAATAAAATTTAGTCTAAGCAACTTTTACATCACTTTATTATTCTAAATTACAATTGATGGCAATTACAAACCAAAGCAAGAGTAGAGGACATTATCATGTAAGAATCTCTCCATTGCCTTAAGATATATAAAAGCAACTAATATGTCAGCCTGGCTCTAGTAAATGCTCTCGTTACAGCTCTTTTCATTACGTCCTTATATAATCTAATTTTGTCAAGGGCCTTGGCTATCCCTCAACAGATGCTGTAACTCAGATCACAATACGTTGCAATTCAGTGCATAATATTTTTCTAAAAAGGGAGAAAGGAAAAGGAGTGCATACAGGCAGGAGTACTTGATCAGCTGCTTGCAGTGTTCACTTTCAATGAATGTCAGGAGAAATGTCTGATGTTGTATATTATTTGTAGTCAGATAGGTGCTGGAGAGAACACCCGAATAAGAGCACTGACCCCAAAATCTGAAGCCCAGATCTAATGAAAAATTCAGAACATCATAATAATTTAAATCCATTACATTTTAATATTATCTTACTAAACTTGCATTCTCATGATCTTTGAAATAGGTGACAATGTAAGGAATTGTAGCTTGCCTTAGTCAAGAAGTACTATAAAATCCAATGAGAAAACTCAGATGCAATCAATAACTTATTTTATACTCTTACTGCTTATTCTCCTATTTCTGCTTTTAGGATTCAGTGTGATCTTAGAGTATAACACCTAATTTGTACCTAAAAGTCAGGCAGTAACCTTATTAATGAATAGCATCTCACTTGGTATGAAATTATTATCTATGGGAATAATGCAAGTCCAAGTGCTGATACTCCTCCGTTGCCCAGTTTAGCCTCAATGAGCCCTCTACGTGCTCTGCCCTCCTGTACTGCTGGTAAGTACTGGGCAGCAGTTTTATCTTTAAAACGCAGAACTGAGAAAGAGTTGTCCCTCTCTTTCATTTATTAATCACTTACTATATTTGAACACTCAGAATGTTCCAAGAAGTCATGGTTAAGTACTTCTTATTGTGTTGTCTGACTGCTGGAATATGTAAATCCGGAAGAGAGAGAAAGAGGAAAATGAAACTTTATGGACTTTCTATCTTTGTCTTTTAAATCCATTTAAAAAGTTTAGTTTTAATTTCCTCCTAATTTTCCTTTGAAAATAAGAATCAAGAGAATAAGCAAAAATACATGTTAAGGAGAAATCATCAAGGTAAATATACACTCTGGACTGCTATCCAGTCAAGGTCTTGGCTGTTGTGGACTTCTATTCATTTTAACTAATGCAGAATTTGATGGTGTCTATGAACAGGAAAAATGGGAAAGGTGTGTCTTTAGTAGGTTATTATTGCTTAAAATAATGCCAAGCTGGGTAAATACATTATATAAACATGGTGATTAAGTCTGTATTAAACATATTTCTTCTTTAAACTAAAAATAAATACCAGTGGATACATTCTAATCCCTAACAACTGAAAACATATAAAACTTATTCCTACAATTTCCAGTGTTTCCTATAACTACCAGCTTTTCCAAATAATTTTTTAAAAAATCATGACAATTGAGAGAAGCAAATCTCAAATGGAAATAAATTATTTAACTGAAAATGTTAAAGTAGTATGAAAAATTACCTGAATCTAATAAACTTAAGTTAATGATCATTAATGATGAATCAAAATTTTTTCCCCTTAACAATAAGCTTTAGGTATTTTTTTTTATTGAACTCCTATCACCAATAATGAAGGTAGTTAGTTAAAAGTAAGAAATAAATAATGGACTGTGTCAAAATTTTAAAAATAAGTATCAGCATATTACCTGATATTTCTGTTAATTTAGTTTTATCATGAATTGTAAGCCTTGTAAACCAACATTTTATACATTATATTGAGTTTTTAAGTGTGCGTTTAGAAACAATTTGAAATACATTTGACCATATATATTAGAATGTCAACAGCTTTCAAAATGTTATGTCACATTCCCTTTGTCAAATACGTAACTACAAGTGGAGAAGTCGCAGAGTAGTTTTTAGTTTTCTTTTGGTCACCTAATGCTTTCATAGTAACCTGTTTTCAGATTCTCATAAAATTTTATTTTATCTAAGCTATTCAGGCTGCAAACCATCATGGTCTTTATTGCTTTTAGGCACATTTGAAAGCACTTGGAAAAGAATTCATACTCTTCTAGATACAAGGGAAAAGCTGGTAGTTGTATCAGTGACACTGCTGATGATTTCAAACTATCTTTAAAGTGTCCTGCACCATGCTTAAGAACAAATGCTTCAGGTTTAGGTAGAAATCATTCCTAAGGCATATTGGTTTAGGGGTGGATTTTCCTAAAATCTATTTGATTTTTCATTCTAAGTTGCTATTTCCATATACAAACACAGAGTCTGCTCCTATTTACAGTAACTTTTACATCCATTCAGAGCATCTATATAGCATTAGGAAAATACTATGCTCACCTCTCTTTCAGAAACATGGATGTAACCAGTCTCTGCACATATGTACCATATAGAAACCTCTATAAACTATGAAATGCACTTCAGGACACCATCCTAATAACCCAGGTTTTGGTAATTGTATTATTAAGAAAAAGATGTGTTTCAACATCTTCTAAATTCGAAGAGAATTGAGTGCGTGTACATGCATGTTGGAGGTAAGCGTTCTCATCACTTGGTTTTTATGGCAACAGTGATAGCTCTTTGAATCACTCAAAAAAAGAAAACATTTATAGCTTCATTTTGTGAACGAAAGTATTTGGTCTGTACATTAGTTGTAGAGATGCTTGTAGTTTACAGAGATTTGTTGGAAAACCAACAAGGAGAGAACAACTCAGTTTATCATAGTCACATCAATGCACAAATATCTGCCCATTTGCTCCAGCCAGGGAGATGTTTGCACATACCAAAGAAGGAAATAAATATTCCAAAAGAAATGCTGAATTATAATTACATTTTAAAAATAATAACTATAATTAATAAGAATTAAATTTTTAAAAAAAATTCATACTTTTATTTATATTTTTTACTAAAGAGAGATACTATTAAGTTTAAGCAACCTTGAGCTGCAAAGCATTTGGATTAGATTTTTGAGCTTGGGTAACAAAAGTCTACTTCAACCCTGCATAAATGCCTTGAAACATGTCAGCTCTACACAAAGAGGTATTGTGTACAACCTCCTGTCAGTACAATCTAGATCTGAACCCACAGGCTGTCAGTCAGGGTTAAACGTGACATTCTCCACTGCTGCTCATGAGATTTCAAGTAGCATCTCCTGATAAAGCTGTTTGGTCACAAAAGCTCCATCACCTTAGCCAAAAAGGGCTTAGCAGGGCTCAAGCTCATGTTCACAGGCATACTTCATACTGGGCCGTAGTTTTTGGCTCTCTGGTTGATTTGTTCTAATGCTTTATTCACTTTGCAGTGATTACGGTGCAAAGTCTTGAATTGCTACATTAGCAGGCTGACAAGGACAAGCATACTTCCACCTGACTTGCAGAAAGAGTCGTTCTGAAGGGCATAGCAAAGATGGAGAGCATTCCTGAGATTAAGTATTCTCTGCTACTCTCTGTTGCTCCCCATATTAGCTAATGCTGCATGCTGGAAGTTGTCTCCTTAATGCTGAAATTGCCAATTTCCACTTCATAAACTAGCATTTATCTTAGAACAGCCCTTCACCTCTCGGGTACTTTTAAATCTTAAATTAGGCTTCTGGGTATTGCAGGACCTTACTCAAATATTGCTACACAAAGAAATGGGGTGTCTTTTTATTTGTCAGACCATAAATGGAACATATACTATCTTCAAAATATGTACAAAATAGTGACAAGGTTTAAGTATCTAGAAGGAGAGGAATGAAACGTAATTCACACTCATACCCATGCTTATATGAAAACAAATGTGTTACATTTTCTATGTTCCCTTTGTTAACATCATTAAGACACGCACACAATCTAGTTCTAGGTTTCAGCCTAAGTAAAATCCCACCCCAGATCCCAGTTTCCTGGGTCTGAGGAAATGCATGTGCTTCCACGTGGCCTTTGATCTAGCATGCAAAGTTAGAAAAACAATACCTTCTCATACATAACTAAATCGGAAGGCCAGTTTGAACATAATTAACTTCAGAAAAGCTGGTTTTAGGCTACATTGAGAAATAACTATTTACTGTCTCTTATTAGCTATTACATTTGTACTTAACTCAACTGTAAACAGATTTTTTAAGTTACTGGAGTGGCAATTTTCCTTACCACCTGCTGGGCAGTACCAGTTCTAACAACATTTATTCATTGTTCCTGTTTTCTATCTAAATATTAATAAGTATATAACTACAGCATTGTACACAGCTCTTTGCCTGCTCTTGAGCAAGACTAGACAGCACAAGACAGCTCTGAACAGCAGGCTGATAAGGAATAATCACTGAAAGAAATACACAAAGAGTTTTAATATAACCTGAACACAGAGAATGGCATGACTTACCCAAACACTCTACTTTTCTGCCAGGCAATGTTGTGTCTATGGTATCCATTTTTTTAATGGATACATTTCTGAAGAATAGGGACAAGTTTTATTTACCAGGCTTTTCCAAATCCTTCTTCCCCTTGCTATGGTGTGTTAATCACAATGCTTGTAAAGAATGCATTTTCTTCCTGTGTTTTTCACATCTTTCAAAAAAAAAAATATATATATAGCTGTTTGCATGAAACCTTATCTCTTACTGATTTTAGGCTTATCAAATAACTGTTGGTGATTCATTCATGTGAATTTTAAAATCCACGATAAAAGACATTTAGACGATTAAGGAACACAAGTGAGTCAGCACCACAAACCTTCCAGGAGATTTTTTATTTATGTCCAGATAAGCCAGTAGGAAAAGAAGAGAACAGAATGAAGAAGAAAAAAAAAAGATACTCGTTATGATTCCTGCTAAGTTTAAATTAAGTTGTTACAGCAAGAAGTGGAGCTGGATAGTCATCAAACTGTAAATATTACAGGAGAAAATGGGAGATAATTTCATTACTTGATTAGTTTATATTATACAAATATAGCCCTTGTCCTGAAGACAAATTAATAAACACAAAACACTGCTGTCTATAGGGAATAAAAGCACAATTCTATATGAATTCTCCCATAGAAATTCTTGTGCAAATTATGCAAAATATAGCACTAAACTTAATTGCCTAAAATATTTTCTTAGTCTCCATATTCTATTAATAAGAAGTCAGGAAAATAATTAAGACTAAACTCAATTTAAATATAGCAAATATGTGAGTTAATGCTATATGACTAAGCAGGTTGCATAAAAGCTTTTAAATATTTATGAAGTAGCAGCAAATAGCTTATTGTAAATGAAAACATAAAGAAATTCAAGCTTCAGTTAACACATATATAGTAAGCAGACCATTAGGAGTTAACAGCTGTAGGCTAGGTCTAAGTCAGTATTAGATTCACACATCTTAGCTTTTTCTTTTTCCAGAATCAATATCTGCAAATAATAAATGAGATCCCAAAGGGTTGAGTTAAGCTCCAACCACCACAGAGTAACTCTGCAATTGGTCATTGACTCAATAATGCAGGTGAGCTTCACACTGTAGAACATCTTTAGCACACTATAATAGAAAATTAATAGCGTTCAAATCAGCAGCAGGGTTACCCTAAGGATTACATAATAGCTTGGGTTAGAACAATCATCTAGCTCCAAGAAGTGTAAAATGTCATAAAACTAGAAAGAGATAGAATAGCTCCTACATTAGGCATAATTTGTGTAGTGTACACTGACTTTTTTAAAACACATTAAACAACAAGCATCCATATTATAAAAGTGGTCCACTGAAAATACTGCCAACAAACCGCATTGCAGTGGTGTCCATGGGAAATATGAAACTCATATATCACTGTACTGTTAATAATAATAGACGAATACAGAATTTACTTTACAACAGTATTAGTACAGAAGGTTTCAAGTTAGCTAGCATAACACTATAATAAAATGTGCAAAATAACATGTCCACAATGCATATATAAAGTACTAACTTCTGTAAATGAACAGAAAAAATAATAATAATATGTGTCATATCCTTTACCAGATTACAAATAAAATAACAACTTAACAGATTGTATAGATTCTTTTATGCTTCGTATCAGATCATCTGTGTTAAGTGCTTTGGAATAGGTTAAAACAAGTGTATATATACTCAGTAACAAACTTCAGTATGTCAAAGATTATATGAGACTAATTTACAACAGATTAACATGGTAGCAACTCAACAACATGAGGGACTAATAAGCATCTGAGACAAAAACAGCATTCTCACAAACCTTAAGCAATATCAGAAAACTTCTGCACTGCACAGCAAAACATGCCTGTCTCCCTGGAAGAAACAATAGACTGCATAGCATGTAATAGAATATCAATTATTAATTTAAACATTTTTCAGTACAAGGGAATACTTTGGACAGTTAAGGGCCCAGAGATAAAACTGAAAGACATCTGATTTCTTAATCCGAGTAGCACTTGAGGAGAAGTAGACACTACAGACACTATTTCTAAGCATTGTAAACTAAGGTTTTACTACTGAATTAAAATATAAGAGGGAAAATGCGTTCCACACTGTTTTGAAAGAAAAGCATGAAAACTCCCGACACTCCAAAGTTATTCTATGAACCTAGTTCATTTTCTAAATAAAATACTGACTTCAGTTTTTCTCAGTCCAATGCTGAACTAGAAAATATACTCACTACATGATGCCGACTGTCCAATTTCCAACCAGAATTTGTATATTTCAATTGCAGCTCTCAAACTTTCTGCACAGGTCTCTGCTGCTCTAAATTTAAATAGGACTTGACACACATATCACGGACATTATAAGATTGAGTTCAGACTTACCCACAGGCTGCCACCATCCCATACATCGCCATAGAAAAAAACCAGCTTGTGGCATTCCCCGCAGGCTACTTGTCTTACTTTTCAGAGGAGTAATGTCCTCACCCAGCTTGGCACCAGCTGTAGGAATAAAAGATCGGTGTGGAGAATAAAATCCTCTGCTGCTCTAGTGCCTTCCCTGTGGCTCTTTTTCATAGTGACTTGTGCCATACACAAAATGGCACCTCTCTTTCAATGCAGAGAGGTCCAGGCTTTATATACCAGGCATGTGAATGTGAGTATACCACAAAACACTAGTTCCTTATCATGCGCTTGTTAGCTTGTCCAATCTATGGCAATCACTTCGGTCCCAGGGGTTGAAAGACACAAGACGCAGGGAAAAAGGGAAGCAAAAGCTGAAGAAAGATCAATACTGCACTGTGAAACAAGAAGTGTAGGCTATTTACTTTTCATTGATCTGATGATGCAGGAGAAACACCTCAGACTGGCATTAAATTGAGGGAATACATCTTCTGTGTTTTTTCACCCCAAGGTCAAGGAAGAGCCAAAAAGAAATTAGAACAAACAGGAACTAATCACAGGAGTAAAATAAAACTATTAATCCACATTACAAATCCACATGGAAACATAATTAAATATCAGGCTGAATAAGGTTCACAATAAAACAAACACTGCCAGCTCTTATCAATTTCAATACGTACCTGGACCAACTGCAAACAAACAAGTGACTATATGAGACAGGCTAAAACAAACCAACAATTAATGCTAGCGTAGAGGCCCCTTCTAGTGAAAAGCTTGTGATGTCTTCCTGCATTGATTTAGAAACATGTACCTGGCTCACCTCAAAGAGAGGTGTACATTTTCACCTACATTTATTTATTTAAACTAATATAGTTTTATATTTACAAGGGTTCAAGGGAAGGGAAAGGCATGATTAGGCTACTGATTTACCTTCCATTAAATGATACACAGAGTACATAGGTTTGCAAAGAAATGTGAAACATCCTGATATGAATTTGAACGTTTGGAGGTAAAAGAAAGAAAAAAGATCACAACTGGATAGTTCAATTCTGTACACAACAATGTAGGATGATTAATTAAATCATTGTAGACCACCAAATCTCACTTTCACAGGCAACAGTGAAAGATTAAAGTGGCTGCAATTGAAACTCTGTAGCAGTTTATTAATTAGCATCTAAAGGTTATTTAGATATTTGGTTGGAAATTTCTCTAAATGAGATACTTATCAGTGCTTCTTGATGTGGCACAGTAGAAATGACATCAAAAAGACAGAGAAATTACTGCTCTTTCATGAACAGAGGTGTTCCCCATATTAACTTGTGGAGATGAGGTTTAAGTGAGACAGAGGACCACCTCCTTCATAAGCAGGAGAAGTGCAGATGGAGTTCTACTGTGATAAGGCAATAGGCAAGTTTGTGCTCTCCAAAAACAGGAAGAAAACAATATTTTGGGAAGTGGTTTCACATAAAGATTGCTGGGGGAAAAAAAAAAAAAAAAAAGAGAGAGATATAGGGAAGCTAAAGTAACCAGATGGAAACGAGAAATTGCTCACTATCATCATTGTTCATTCATATAAGTATAGACTCTCTAGACAGGGTAGAAAATCAGGGAGAGGTAGGTGTGGAGTTCAGACTGCTTGATATTCAGGGATGAGAAGAGGATTGACTTTATTACAAAAATGTATTGTTCATTTTTAGTGGTTCTAGGCATTAATGGATTCACATTCAAAGCCTTCCATTGGTAAGATAAACCAGCATAATCCCCTGTTAAAAAAACAACAAATGTAGTTCATCCAGGTGTGATGTTGTAATTAGAATCAAACCAGAAATGAGAGGAAATGAGAACAATAAAATGCATTGCATATTGTAACCATTTTTTTAAATTTTTTTTTTTGGTGTAACATTTATAATTTTACCAAAAGCTTGTATTTAAAAAAAAAAAAATTGTTGCAAATTCATCTAGGTTGTGCCAATGGGAAAAAATAAAACAACAAAATTGCCTTGGTTCTCATCCATGCATCAGAAGTTAGGAGTAGGCTAGAACATACTAAAAAATTTTTATCTCACTAATGGAAAGGTCTGTAGGGTTTTCATGAATCTAATGTTAGCAGAGATCCTTTAAACTAAAGGTTATTTATGGAAGTTTGCACTGAGAAGAAATTAATTTTTTAATGTTTTTTTCTTCTCATTTGCTTCCTATTTCTTTTAGTGCTAAACTGCAGTTTTGTGTTGAATGTCTTCTGTCAGCAGAACATTTGGGATTCAATTTTAAGAAATAATGCTTCAAAATACCACTTTTAGAACTGTTTCCACTTGTGCAGAGCCATGTTTGCCCTGATGCACAGTCGTACTTCCTGCAGAGTCCAGTAACTTTTCTGGGATTGGACATGACTGTTGATGGGGGAATCCCACCCATGCCTCCTTATCTGAGATTTTCCAGAGATTTCCTTCAAGTTAGGAAACAGCACAAAGGGATGTTGCTGTTCCTATTACAGACTGAAGACATCTTCATGTTTGCATCAGGAAGCATCTGTTTGTCTAACAAAAGATCATATCTTCGTACAACTTGTCTATGAAGAAACCTCAGTGCCCAAGCTGAGCACAAGTTTTGATCAACTGCTTAAAGTTAACTTTCCAGAACCCTTCAAATAAACCATTTTCATCAACCTCCCCTGCCTTTTTTCTCCTAGCATTTTCATGACAAACAAGAAACCCAGATCTATCAAAGTTTACAAAAACCAGCATCCTCCAGAAGAAATCTTGCCAGAACAACAAACACAGATTGCCAACACAAGACAGCCATTAAAATGCTCACAGAGGTCCTACACTGAGACATATGTTAGCAAATGCAAACAAACTATGTCAGTGAAATCATGTGCAATGCACCAGAATTTACTGACACAGATAAAGGGTAGAACCTAGTATTTCTGGATAAGCATTCATAGAAACATAGTTTCATAGAGTAATTTAAGTTGGAAAGGACCTTTAAGATAATCTGAACAGGCTGGACTGCTGGGCTGAGACCAACGGCATGAGGTTTAACAAGGCCAAATGCCGGGTCCTGCACTTGGGGCACAACAACCCTAAGCAGAGGTACAGACTAGGAGAAGCCTGGCTGGAAAGCTGCCAGGAGGAGAAGGACCTGGGGGTGTTGGTTGACAGAGACTGAACGTGAGCCAGCAAAGTGCCGAGGAGGCCAAGAAGGCCAATGGCATCTTGGCTTGTATCAGGAACGGTGTGACCAGCAGGTCCAGGGAGGTTATTCTCCCTCTGTACTTGGCACTGGTGAGACCGCACCTCGAGTCCTGTGTTCAGTTCTGGGCCCCTCACCACAAGAAGGGTGTTGAGGCTCTGGAGCGAGTCCAGAGAAGAGCAACGAAGCTGGTGAAGGGGCTGGAGAACAGGCCTTATGAGGAGTGGCTGAGAGAGCTGGGGGTGTTTAGCCTGGAGAAGAGGAGGCTGAGAGGAGACCTTATTACTCTCTACAACTACATGAAAAGAAGTTGTGGAGAGTAGGGTGCTGGCCTCTTTTCCCAAGTGACAAGGGACAGGACGAGAGGGAATGGCCTCAAGTTCCACCAGGGGAGGTTTAGGCTGGACATTAGGAAAAACTTTTTCACGGAAAGGGTCACCGGACACTGGTAATTCTATGATTCTATAATTTAGTCCAGCTATAAACCTAACACCACCAACTCCACCACTCAGCCATGTCTCTAACTGCTACTTCTACACACATTATTTAAATGCACATGATTTAAATACAATGGTGAAATGAAATGGGGTTTTTTACCTATGCATTATTTAATTGGGGATGATGACTCTACTACTTTCCTGGACAGCTTATTCCAGTACTTAACAATCTTTCAGTAAAGAATTTCTTCTTAATATCCAATCTAAACCTTCCTTGGCACAATGTGAGGTCATTTCTTCTCGTCTGATCCCTTGTTACTTGAGAGAAGAGATCACCACCCACTTCACTACAACCTCCCTTCAGAGAGCTGTAGAGCGTAATAAGGTCTCTTTTCAGCTACATCTTCTCCAGACTAAACAAAGCCATAATGCTTGTGTTCCAGATCCTTCACCAGCTTTTTCACACTTCTCTGGACAATCTCCAGCCCCTCAATGTCTTTCTTGTAGTGTGAAACCCAAGACTGAACACATGATTTGAGGTACAACCTCACCAGCACCAAGTACAGGGGTAGGACCTATGTCTAAGTGATATAGCAGGTCTCACACCACTTCTCCTTGGCTTATTTGGGCTTCATTCTGCTCCTCTGTCCCTGTGTTCCAGCTCAAGGGGCTGGTTTAGTCTATCTAGTAAAGATTCAGCCTTTTCCTCATTCTTTGTCATTTTGTTTCCCTCCATTTACAATAAAGTATGGAGATTCTCGTTAGCCCTCCTTTTGTTGTTAATGTATTTATAGAAACATTTTTGTCTTTCATGGCAGTAACTGTTCCAGCTGGCTTTGGCTCTTCCAATTTTCTCCTTGTACTACCTCACAACATCCTTTTGGTACTCCTGAGTATCCTACCCCTTCTTCCAAAGGTCGTTAACTCTCCTCTTTTACCCTGAGTTCCAGACAGAGGACAGCTAGGCTTGTTTTCTTCCTTGCTGGCACGTGGAGATAGCCTGCTCCTGCTGTACCTTTAAGAGTTCCTTCTTGAAGACCGTCCAGCTTTCCTGAACTCCCTTGCCTTCCAGGACTGCCTCCCAAGGGACTCTCAATGAGGTTCCTACACAGGCCAAAGTCTACCCTGCAGCAGCCCAAGCTGTTCATTCTGCTGACCCCCTGCTTACTTCTCTGAGAACTGAAAACTGTCATTACATGACTACTATGCCCGAGCAAGACAGCCTCCAAACATCACATCACCTGCAAGGTCTTCTGTGTTTGCAGACTTAAAACTCTCCCTAACATTCAGGGTTATCCTACCACATCTCTATCCTTGCCTGTCCCTTCTGAAGAGTTATAGGCATCCATTGCAGCACTCCAGTTGTGTGAGTCATCCCAACATATTTCCATGATGGAAATTCTATCATAGTTTTCCCAAGGTATCATGGCTTCCAGCTGCTCTTGTTTATTGTCCACTCTGTGTGCATTGGTGTGGATGCACTTCAGTTGGGTTATTCATTCCACCACATATTTTTGAGATTATCTTTAATTAATATTTGATGATTCTTAGGTGCTTTCATGGTTTCTGAGGAATCAATAATCCTTGCATCTTTGCTTTTTTCATAGCTGTCTGTTTCTTACCTTCATTGAGATGGAGGACTAAAGCACCTTGCTAGAAAAGCATTCCTCAGACACTAGCATACCACCTTGAGGCTTATCTCTAGAAAACCTGGTTTTATCCCTTCTCCCCTTCAAATTAAAGCTCTTTCAATGAACTCTACTAGCTCCTATCTAATGACTCTCTTCCCTTTCTGAGACAGGTGTACCCCATCTGTTGCCAATGGACCTGGGTGTCACAAGGCAAACGCTCCTTGCTTTCTATATCAGTCCTCTAATCGAAACTGTAGAATATCTTAAAAAGGTTAAGTTATAAAGATGGGAATTAAAATTAATTATTCTGTTAAACAATGAAAAACAGGAAAAGTGATACAAATTGTAATTTAATTCTGTCTGTAGCCTGCCTGTCTTGTGCTGATCTTTCATGGCTCCACATTACTCAAGGACTTTGTTTAGTGGCAGATAGGAATGATTGGACTCAATCATCTAAGAGGTCTTTCCCAAACTAGTGACTCTATTCTCCTATGGTTCTATGATTTTTATTACTCCTATTCTTCAAGTGTTCATCTGTCTTCACTGTTCCCTTTCCCATTACTTACTTGTACTGCAAGTATTAAGTATCCTTTTTTTCAACTTACTTTATTAACATAAACAGATTAATCCAAAACAAATAGTTCTTGACCTCTATTTACCTCAGAGTACATATAGTTTCTTGCCAACCTTGTAAGTAGATTATTTGATTTTTTTTATATTTGCCCTCATGGGCAATGGTTACAGTTTATATCAAGCAATAATTGTCTTAATAATTAATCTTCAAATGACAAAAAGGCTTTAAACGTGCAACCAGCTTAACTTCTGGCTAGTGAATTTTTTCAGTAAAACTCACTGGTAATTGTAATAACGCAGACAAAGTATTTGCATCAAATATTTTCCTAAGGATCTTAAAGTTATTTACTCTGACAAGTTTCTCTCAAGTAATTATGTTTGAAGTATTGATTTAACATTACTTAGAAGAAACAGAAAGATAATTCATATAATTGCAGCTATTTGAACAAACTCTTAAATTCTCTAAGAGAATACCATTTTAATGAGAACTGTATAATAAGTACTGCTGTTCAAATAAAACTATATTTATGTGCAGAAATATTAGACTGAAGTAATCTTTTATCAATTTTAACAAAGTTATCTTCAAGATATCCACACAGTAAAAGGCTAATCAAACCACTCCTATATTTGAAAATTTGATTTTTTGCATGTTTTTTCTGCTAGATTTATTTGTGCACATTTTTTTCGCAGTATGTTTTAGTCAAGAAAGTAAAATATACAGAGGTTACAGTGAGTAACCTTTTACTTCCTCCTCATGGAATTTGAAGGCTGTAAAACTTCCAAATCAAAAGGAACAGCTGAATTACAGCTAAAAAACAAGCAGAGAAGAAACATATATATGCAGTTTGTCACAGTTTGTAATATGATGGATAGTAGGGCAATTATTTTATATACATAAAAGAAACAGTATGCATGTGTCAAAACATTTACACAGCTTGCAGGTTATTCACATACATTATGAAAATGAAGATTTTATACAGGCAATACAGTCTAGCATGTGAAAAAAAAAGAGAAACAGATATCTTTGCCTTAGCACATGAGATTTAATGACATTAGAATTACTGAAAATTTTCATTAGGCATTCTAAATCTGATCTAGCTGCTACAAAAGCTACTGTAAAAACCTGCTTTAGCTGTGTAGGACCATGAAGTCTTGAGCTTTCACATCCTTAGGTTTTAGCCCTGAATTCAAAATTTATCTCAAGAGAAGATTTATATCTAGAACTAGAAGATCCAGTTCAGATTTCACTTCACTCTTTGGGACCTCTCCTACTCCTTTTGGATTTTTCCCTTTGAAATATGGGTAATAACTGGACACAGCAAAAGTCAACACATTCAAAACAAAAATATCGCACTGCAAGCATCTTACATCGGTTGTATATGTACTCTTTGAAGATCAGTAAAAGGGTAATAATGTAATGCTAGAATTATATGAAATGTTTACAATATGGAACTCAATTTTCTCAAATAATTTTGATGAAAGATTTAAATCCTGTTATTCTCAAAGCAATATTAAGTGATTTTTCCACCGGATGAAGCTCTGCTTTTCTCTGATTATAACAAACTCAAATTTCTGTAGATATTTATCTGTTTATATATTTCTATCTCTCTCTGTATGTATGTTTATATTGAGAAAGAAAATAAAATAATTTTTGGTTGGAAATTTTCAGTTTAATTTTTTCAAAGGGAGGTAGTCAGCCTTGCACCCAGCTACTGACATTATGTATGTTGCCAAACAGAAGTTAGTGCCACATAACTCTTCTTCCACTTGCTTTTTTCCATTTCTTTACTCATAAACCAGCCTAGAAACATTTCTGTTCATAATATGATCCCATTTTTCTACCTCATTCAGAATCATAGGCAAGATGAATATCTTTATGAAAGTCAAATAAAACCAATAATTCTCTGCATACTTAAAACACATTAATGAAAATCTGAAAAGCTGTGGTACTTGGACTCTATAGAACACAAGTTAAAATACTGATTTTGATTCTAGAGTCTTAAACAATAGAGGAAAACCACGCTGAAAGGACTGAACTGTTTATTCTACCCTTGACCATACAGAAAATGGTAAGGATGTGGGTCTACAGGAGGCTGAATGTGTTGTCCCTATGATGCCAGAAATCCACTGCCTGTCCCAGTCAGAGTGGCAAGGACAAAGAGGGAACTTCTTCCTGTTAGGCTGAAAAAGTTGATCTACCTGAAGTGGCCAGAATACACTTCTAGCAATTCTGAAGTTCATGTGAAAGTGTGGGCAGATTTTACTCTCTGTTGTCGCCTAAATGAACTAGTTGTGAAGTGTTCTGTGATGCCTACAAGTAGTCTATAAAACACACAAATTATCTGTTATTTGGTAATGGAATCTTCTCACGAATACAAAGGACATGAATTTCAAGCTATATTATGAGCACAATAAGGACCAGAGACTGAGTTGTTGATGGGCGGCATCATTGCATCCTTCATTATGAGACCAGGTGATCTTCCAGACAGTAAGAGATCCTGAAGACAGGGAAAAGAGAGGAAAAAGAAAACTCGAGGAAAAACAAAACTCAAGGAAAAGAGTGAAAACAGCTTTCTCGTTAGTCCTTCCTTTATCAGTATTTAGATCAACAAATATCACAAAACCAGAAATCTGTAACATGGGGCTACTTTTCACTTGCTTTGTGGCTTGAGGACCTCACTGACTGACCCTCTTCCCACACTTCATTCAAGGCGTAAAATTTACTGCTGGCTTAGGGATGGTTGGGAATACAGCTATAGTACCTCCAACTTTATCATTTCCCTGCAGCCAAGAACTGAAAATCCACATGGATCTGCATCCTTGGGGGTGAATTGGATTGAAAAGACATGCATTATGGCTCAGTGTCAGAGAGCAGGAAGGTTGTCATGGCACTGTGGAAATACTGATGTCTAATTCTGCTGACAGCTGATGTATACTCTTTGGGCATGTGATGATATGATCCTGTTGACTACTACCAGATTGAGAAAATTGTTTGGTAAAAGTAACTAAGTTTTAGGTATTTGATATTTTGTCAGAGTCACAAGGCTTCTAGTTCCTGAAGAGCCTGCACATGACCTCCACAAAACATTTCAGTGATGTACTTTTGATATCTAAGTTACAAGACCCTTTAGAAGAGATGCATACATACAGCTTTTCCAGAAAAGTCACTTACAACTAATTCCTGCTCAGAAACTGAGGCAGAGAGGTCTTGGTAAAGGCTTTACAATGACAAGAAATAGCATTACTAGACTACTAAAATCAGGCACTACTGCAAATAATTCACCCTTTTATCAGAAGAAAATGATTCCATTTTGTCTCTAGGAGTAGCAAAAATGTGTTTTTATAGAAGATGCCTCTATACCAAATCACAATCATTTCATTTGTTCTAATTTTTTCAGTTTAGATAACACTATCCTCCACAGTGCAGTTACCACTTAGGCAGAGTAGTAAATATTATACAAGGGAAATGGAGAATAGACTGAACTGCTTAAAGTAGAAATGAAGGGGTTTTATGCATCCTCCATGGCTGCAGATCCCTCTCTGCTCTGGTTCTGTCAGAGCAAGTCCTTGGATTTCCCTTGAGAACACAGATATAATTTTATGACTACAATGAACAGAGATGAAGGTATGAAGAGATGAGAACTGCACAGATACCCAGCAGGAATAAGTGGGCAGATTTACACCTAGAATCTGAGGTGATTTTGAGCCTAAAGTGGATAATATCATGTGCTGTACAGCCTTGAATCTATCAAAAAATAAGTAGAATTTAAGTAGAATTCTCTAATGAAAGCAGGATGGTGAAGACATTTCATTCTCAATAAAGAGACAAGAAGAAGTACCTGTATTTGAAGACTGTGAAGTCAGAATTAATTTTCCCTTTCAAAAACAGGAGGCAGAAAGTGATTATTTTGTCTTCAAATGTGATCAGATGCAAACCCAACAGTGATTCCTCAGTGAAATATCAAGGGGAAAAAAAGGCTCAGTGAGACTTCAGAAATAACTTCAGAATATGAGGTTGGACTTGGTTTGTCTGAAATAGGAGAATTTGAAAATTGTAGTGTAGTTAAGCACCTCTTTTGGGCTTGACAGCACAATAACAGCTCTCTAAAGAGCTACTATATAGCATTAAATTAAACTGTATGTCTGCAAGAAAGACATGGCTCTACAAAGTCAGATGCCAAGAGCATCCAAACCTTTTAAAGCAAAGGGCAATTTCTCAGTTATGCTCTCTTTACACCAGCGGGATGTCATACATGGCTGATGAAGTAAGCCACAGATTTCCTTGTCTTAGCATAAGAGAAGGGTGAACTCTTCAGCAATATCCTGTGACTGACACAGGTGGGATGACAACTCAGCCTGTGAAGCAGTCAAGAGATGGGAGGAATACTCAATGAGCTAAAAACTAGTTGGGAAAGCTGCAGGAATAAATGCATAAAAGGTTCAATTTTGCATTCAAACTTTGGGGTGTTTGTCAAAATATAGTCTCAGGTTTTTGTCCTTCTGTGATAAATTAATGCATATCAGCTCTAGGAGAGAGCACAAGTCTATTTCTAATACAATCTTGCACTAGTTAATAATGCAGACAGAGGTTACAGTGCAGCAGGCACCTAATTTCCACAGTCATCAGAGGTCTCTATGATTTTAACAGTTCTAACAGATTTGCAGTATTAATTAATTCTCACAGTCTTTTTTTTTTCCTGCAAAGTTTCACTATGTCTGCAGTTGATAGTATGAATAAACTCACATTTCTACAATTTGTTTCCTAAAATTGAAATGGAAGTTGAAGTACACTTACAAGCTTGTTCTTTAATATTTTCCATAGCTGAATTCTGTTTCCTAGGCAGTAATACATGATTTTTTTCCCCTGAAGACTATGGAACCCATATTTAAATGCTATGCTTTAAACTATCTAAAATAATAACCGGAAGTTAAGGAACAGACAGTGATTTGCAGCAGAAGAATACAAAGATTTTAAGGTTAGTATTGAAGCAGATATAAGGTTTTTGGAGTAGCCACTTGTTTTTTATGGACGTAAAGAATCAAAGCAGAAAACTTCAGACAATGTAGTTCACATTATCTTTGGAAGGACATGCCGACAATCATGTCCATGCAGAGTTCACCAGTCTGTGAAACACGACAAAGCCTGCTTGGCTTTGGTAGGCAGTATCACAAAAGGTTAAAATCATGGTCAGAGTCATGTGTAGCCATGACAATGCCGCATCTGAGCCACCAGTTAAAGGAAGTATCCTCCCTTAAACTTTTGTATCATACAGTCATTAAACACCATCTCCATTCTAAAACCTTGATGACTGCATTGTACATTAGAAGTAGCTCTTATACCACATTATTTCTTTTACAACTAGTTATTCAAGCACATCTAAATGCTAGTAAATATCCATCACAAAATATATTTAACATTATTTCATAATCTATAATCAGAACTATTTCTTTTAATGTTTAGGATAATCTATTTTTTTATTAATTGTAAAGCCTTCCATAGTTATTGAAACTGGAAGGATCTTGTAGATGTTATAAACAGATCATCTCTTGTGTTGCCTTGACTCACAAACAACAAAACCTACATATAAGAGTATGATACCTAATATGATGAAAGAAGACTAATTCTGACAGAGTATTATATGTTGAGTAACAGCAATGGAAAGAGCAAGTTGCTGTAATGATGACTACAATACAGAAGGCACTCCAAGATAAACTTCTCTTTTGTGGCTCACTGAGCAGCACAGAAGACATTTGGAACTGAGGACTTTCATGCTTGTTCGTAACTGAAGATATTTGTTCCACATATTTAACAATTTTCTTTTATGAAATAGCTCAAATACATCTGATTCAAACACGCCAGTCCTGATAAAAGGTACTTTCCCTAAAGCTCTTGGAAATATTCACAATCGCTTGGATATTTGAGAAGGCCAGAATTATCAACAATGACAGAAAAGGATGATTGTTCCAGGCAATGACTGTAGATTTGAAGGGGAAAAATCAAAAGGCTTCTTAATGTTCTTTATGGAAGCAAAAACATAAGAGAGTAAAAAACCTTCATCCTCCCAGACAAGAGAGTTGTGATCCATCTTTCTAAGTAAGCCAGGCAAGCTGAAAGGGTCTGGAGTCACCACACTCTTATGCTGACAACCCATTAGCCAGTGCAGCCATAGGAAAGAAACAATGATAGTTGAGTGGAGAGATCAATTGTCCTGGTATGGATGAAGCTGCCTGGTCAGGACATGAAAACAGAACTCAACAACTTCCACTGCTCACAGAAACAAAATAGGACCATTAAATCCAATATTTTGATTCTGAAAATTATTTTCACAACAGGTACCTTCGTAAATGTCAGAGAATGCAGCTCTGTGCTTAAGAAGAAGAAATAATAGACAGAGCAGCAGATATCCCTGGTCTGTAAGCATGGTCTAAGGCCAAGTTCAAGAAAGGATCTGTGTAAAAAATACCACAAGAAGAAGGGTAAAAATTGAGAAAGTTACTGCCAGAGCAGCAAATAACTTCAGTAATTTCTGCCTCTTCTCATTTGAAAAATATTTTTGAGTGATATTGTTTTGACCCACCTAAAAGCATTCAGAGAAATGTAAATCCCTAAGCATTTAAACTCAGTGATAATAACACCTATGTCTATCAACTCTGTTTGAGGAAGAAGAAGGTAGATCCAAATCCCCTAAATGAAGAAAATGTACACCTTTGTGCCAGATGGCTCAATATAAAGTCCTGAGAGAAGAGGAGATTAAAGCCCAA